>AWWV01008393.1:0-55979 GCA_001974805.1 Corchorus capsularis
TGACTTATATGGACTGAATATAATCCCATATAAAATATCCAAAAATCCTTAACTTCCGGGCTTCTTTTGGGCTTGGCTTCAATCCTTTGCAATTAAGCTCCAAATCTTCAATTCTTGCTTCTTGAAATAATTCTTATTTGCTCCTTAATTCTTCAAAATATCTTCAAGAAATCTTCAAACACGAACTTCGCATCTTCAAATCTTCATTCCAAATGGCTAACTCCATAATTGAATAAAAAGTCACCAAAATAGCTCCAAAAAGAGTGAAAACCAATAAGTTTTCACTTTTCTTATCTTCAAGACCTAAAAACACAAATACTTGCAAAATAGGGTAAAAATACATATAAAAGTGGCAAAAAGTATGGAAAAATAGCTATAAAAATATGCATAATTTTGGCTCGATCATAATTTCCCCCACACTAAATCTTTGCTAGTCCCTAGCAAACTAGTGTAGACAAACTAAAATTAAGACTCACTAATCTAAGCTAATGTACTTATGTTCAAATCTTTTAAAAAACTTTGAATACATACATATATCAAGGATCAATTCAATTATGAAATCAGAATAACAAAGAATATTAAGCGTATCCAATTCAATAGATCAAGATATACTAAGCATCCTTATTCTTAAGTAACCATAATCAAAGTAGCTCTAATCACTTATCATTCATCACAACTATAACTACTTCTTTCTATAAGCTTATGTCTTCACCTTTATCTCCACTACTCAAACAATTGCATATCATGAATATAGTTCAAGAATTTCGCATGGGTTATAATGATTTTTCAAAGGGTAATTGTTTGTAGAAAAGTGAGGTTACTAACCTCAAAGTGTTCATGCTTAGGGGTTACTAACGCCCTTTATTTTATTTTGAGGCTACTAGCACTCTAGAGGGACAATACTTCTGCCGATCCATGACTCTTATCCTCTTCCCAAGGGTTACTAACTCCTTTTGTTTAAAGAGAAGAGTGACAACAATGGATTTTTTTTTAAGGCAGAAGATATCTCTACTCCTCTTGCATGAAAACACTTCTTTTTAAGAAAAAAGAATTTTTTTTAAACTACATTCTTTATAGATAGTCCCCCACACTTATTCTTGACATATCCATAACATACTTTCATAATCGTAATTTCAATAAAAATTAAACACAAGTTCTAGAAATAGACAATCATAGAAGCAATAAATAATAAGCTTTTATCACAAAACTTCAATTATACCTAATTCTAAGAAATAAGATATCATGCTATAAATCAATTAATGAATTAAACATTCTTAAAAATTCTAAACATTCATCAATCAAAAATCAAATCAATCAATTAATATATGCATGAAAAATTCAAAATTTTAAAAATTTTCAAAAAATTACATGGATTCTATGCATGTAGACTCTCTACCCCACACTTAAAAGACACATTGTCCTCAATGTATGAATTTAAGCATATGTGTGTGTTGTGTCCCTCATAAGTGTGATGACTAAATAGATGTGCTAATGAAATACTTAACTCACAAAGAAAGTGTCGACCCAATCAAGCAAATCAAGCAATTCAAGGCATCAATCATAGCATTCATAGCATAAGAGTCATTATTAAGATCTAAATCAAAGCATAGAAAACATAGAAAAGAAATTCATGCAACTAATTCAAATCAAGCAATAGACAATCAATCAAAGCAATAATCATTTAAAGCAAACCAATGCAAAGAAAAGAAAAAGATAGATTAAAGAAAGCTTCTCTATTTATGCGGCATGGCTAATGCATGCATGACAGGTGGCAGCTCGGATGTGACTGGTGATGGCACGGTGATAGCCTGAGATAACTCGGCATTGGCCATCCTTGGCTGGATGGCCGGTTCTGACTTGGCTTGGCGCGGTGGTGGCTCGACAGGAAGTAGCTATGGTTGGCACTGACCGGGCATGGAGTGCAGATGGAGCGGATAAGACCGGGCATGGCGCGGGCGGCATAGCGGCATTGGCGGGGCATGGCTGGGCATG
This sequence comes from Corchorus capsularis, assembly GCA_001974805.1. Taxonomy (NCBI): domain Eukaryota; kingdom Viridiplantae; phylum Streptophyta; class Magnoliopsida; order Malvales; family Malvaceae; genus Corchorus; species Corchorus capsularis. The sequence continues at coordinate 1,993 of AWWV01008393.1, forward strand.
CGGCATGGGTGGCTCGGTAGCGACCTGGTAGGGCCGGGCAGGTGGTACGACAGAGGCCTAACTCGGTGCACGGGCTAGCGCGGGAGTGACTGGTGTCGCATGGATTGGTGATGCGTTGGCCGGTTGTCACGCACGGATTGTCAGGCTATAGTCGACCTAGCATGCTTGTGTGGCTCAGGCAAAACCGGTCATGGCCGGTCAAGTTAGCTAGGTGGGCTCGATCATGGCCTTGGGCTTACTCCTCTGATGCGTTGGCTTCCATCTTGTGCTCCTCTCTTTGGGTCTTCATTCGTTTTCCTTGACAATTGTTTAGCATGTGAGCTCCAATTGCTTGACTTGTTTCCTTAATTTGAAATCCTAATAAGAAAAACAAAAACTAAAACTAAAAAGAAAATTACAATGTTAGTAAATTCTTGGGTTGCCTCCCAAGCAGCGCCTTTCTTTAATGTCTTTGGCTAGACTTTCCTTCATCTCCCTTTGTTAGGGTGGATCATACCACTTCAAAACATAAAGCAAGTATGATGATATATATAGGAAGAATTTGAGCACAAAAGTATGAAGGATAAAAGAAGAGATAAGGAAAGAAATCACCAATTTTGCTGAGGGCGATTCCATGGATGGCTAGGAATGACAATGCCATCTTTGTTGCCGTGAGTGGTTGATGCAATGGATGCTTTCGGCATTGATTAGCATATTTCTCATCTTGCCTTTGGAAAATGTCCTCGTGTTGGCAAATCTTCTTGTCCTCTAGGAATATTTGATCCATGTTGATCTCCTCAAAATAGTAAGACTTAAGAAGCTTGTTGATTCCCAAAAAATCTCGATCTTCGTGCTCCAAAAGTGGGTTATCAACAAAATTCAGCACACTTAATTCTTTCAACTTTGGAAGTCCAAGTTGCTCTTGTGGCTCATCTTCTGGTGGCTCAACTTCTGGCTTGGCAAGGTTTGCAGGAGAAGGTGAAAGGATGTCCATCTTGATATCTTCTTTTGGTGCTTCTGGTTCGTCTTGCACAATCTTGGGGACTTCCTTTGGTAGAGTAGGGACGCAGACTTCATATGGTTCATCATCGCCTTCCTTGGGGAGAAATTGAAAGGAGTCTTGTAGATCAAGTTTATGTGGATCATTAATTGTTTCACTTGATTCTCCTTTAACTTCTTTCACGGTTGGAACTTCTGCAACATCATGAAATTCATCGATCTCACTTGTCTCAGAATGGACAGGTTTCTCCTTTGACAGTGTTGCTTCAATTTCTGGCGCTTGATACCATCGTGTATCTTTGGTTGAAAACTTCTTGCTTTTGATCAAAATCTGCTTAACCAGCTTCCTCTTTTTCGCACAACCTTTTGAAAAGAAACCTCCCTTCATCCAAGGGGGAATATCACCACAAGCATCGTCTATTTGCATACCAGAATAGAATCTATTCAGTAGTTCTTCTTCATGGAGACCATGGGCTGGAGATTGACACCATATTTGGTTGAGTCTATCCCAAAAGTGATGTGCTTCTTCATCTGGCAACTGTTTGCAAAGCTCAAGTTGTTCTCGAACATCGCGTTGGCGTATGCGTTGGAATTCACCTTCTGCTAGAGTACTCAGCAATCTCCTTGCATCTTCAGGACTCTCGAGTTCCAAGCTTCTCTTATTAATGGCATCAATAAGAGTTCGGTCGGATTGAGACAACCCAACAATAAAACTCTTGATTAATTGCCCTTCAGGTAGACCGTGGTTAACAAAGAACTGACACGCCCAATTGAATCTATCCCAATAATAGAACCACTCTTCATGAGACTGTTTTCGACAAGAAAGAATCTCCTTTTGAACAGCACGTATCCTTCGCTCCCTTGCTTCTATTGTATCTTTTTCTGACATAACAAAAACTCAAAAGAAAAATTTAGTAAGTAAAAGTTACTTAAACTAAAATTAAAATTTAAAAACTAAAAATTTAATTTTTTTTTTAAAAAACGTCCTATTTTTTTTTCTTTTTTTTCGCAATTTTTTTTTAATCGCAAAAAGCAATTTTTTTTTAGGGAAAACACAATTTTTTTTTTAGAAAAAACGCAAAAACAAAACTTCTAGAGCAGATTAATTCTTGGATCTATTCCTACTTCCCTTCCCCGGCAATGGCGCCAAATTTATGATCGTGTCGTCAGCAATCATAAAATAATCCCCACAAAACCTAACTGAGTAGATAGGGTAAGTAGGGGTCGAATCCCACAGAGAAGGGTGAAGAACTTTATTCCCAAGAACAAATTTTTTCTAAAAATTAGTTTTAAAACAGAAAACAGGGGATTAAAATTATCAATTAAAAATAAAGCAATTAAACTAAAAACAAAGCAAAGTAAATTAAATCTAAATCTAAGGCAATTTATAAAACAAACAATAATTAAAAGGCATACTTCTTCTCCTATGGTATGAATCAATCAATTTAACTATGGATCCTTGATTTAAAAGATGAATTTAATATCTTATCCTTGATAATACTGGCCTAGATAAAATCTATAATGTATATTAGATAAGATTTCCCTTTTGGGGCTTAAATTATCCCTATTATTCCTTCGGCAATTGATTTCCCTTTTGGGGCTTAAAAACCACCTAAGAACAAAGCATTAAGAACAATTATTTTTCACACATGAGAACCAGGCATCAAGCAATTTCTCGGTCGATGGTAAGGTTGTCTCTTGAATGGAGGTTGTAATTCTCATTCAATTGCTAAATACAATCAAACTTAGAGTTGTAGTCCTAAGCTTGATCTAGCCATAGATCCATCCAATTACGTCATCGCTGGCCATCCAAATCAATAAAATTCAAGATCATAAAGTAATACAGAGATGCACTTACTACCATAAAAAACTCAACATTAAATTATAAGTACATAAATCTCACCATAATCTATTGATTGAATTCACCCAAGGATAAGAAGTATTAAGGGTTTAGAGACTTAAGAAAACTTACAAAACTTGAAGGCGAAATCCTCCTCTTGAAGAACCTACGGTTGTCGCACCTCTCTATGCAAAGAGAGGGTGCGGCACCCTTAACCTAAAACTAGAGAACAAAACTAGAATATTTCCTAAGAAAAAGATGAAAGAGAATTGTGTATATGTATATGTGTTACAGGAGGTGGCTATTTATAGTGGAGGAATAACCTAAAGACTCATATTAGACTTAGGAAAAGAGGCTAGGACGTTCTAGGGGCTGAATTAGTCTCCAAGTTGGATTAGATGTCATCCTAGAGTAGAAACCAAGTCAAAATAGGATTCTGGAATTTTCTGGATTTCTGCAGAAACTTCCCCGGAAGATTTGGGCTTGAAAACGGCAGAATTGGGCTTTGGACTTCGAAGGAAAGTTGTAGATCTCGGAATTAGCTTTCTAACGGCTACTCATGGGCTTAAAACGGACATCTGAGCAGAAAGTTATGGCCTTTCTACCGAGACTTTGCCAATTCCTACTCAAATAGGACTAATTACGGGAAATTACGGGATTTGGATAATTCCTTGGATATAGGCACCACCAATTGGGATTTAACTCCAATTATGGACTGAATATTATCCCATATAAAATATCCAAAAATCCTTAACTTCCGGACTTCTTTTGGTCTTGGCTTCAATCCTTTGCAATTAAACTTCAAATCTTCAATTCTTGCTTCTTGAAATAATTCTTATTTGCTCCTTAATTCTTCAAAATATCTTCAAACACGAACTTCGCATCTTCAAATCTTCATTCCAAATGGCTAACTCCATAATTGAATAAAAAGTCTCCAAAATAGCTCCAAAAAGCACTTTTCTTATCTTCAAGACCTAAAAACACAAATACTTGCAAAATAAGGTAAAAATACATATAAAAGTGGCAAAAAGTATGGAAAAATAGCTATAAAAATATGCATAATTTTGGCTCGATTAATTGGATTATCTTTTGATATGTATGTGCAATTGAAATTGTTTACCCTTTCTTTTGGGAAAAGTGCACTAGTTTGCTAGGGACTAGCAAAGCTTAAGTGTGGGGGAAATATGATCGGACCAAAATTATGCATCTTTTTATGATCATTTTCCTATGCTTTTTGGGTATTTTATGCTTGATTATGCCTTGTATTTGGTATATTTGTGTTTATAGCTGTTAAAGGGAAGAAAAGTGCAAAACCACTACTTTTGTGCCTTTTTGGATGATTATTTACACAAATATTTTCCAAGGACAATTTGGAGGAAGAATGGAGCCAATATGATCGTGATTGAAGAGCTTGAAGAGTCAATTCTATCATCATAAGATTGATTTTTAAGAGTTAGAAGCAAAGGAGCAAGGTTGAAATTCAAGGCAAGAAGACATGTCAAGAAGTGTCATAGCACTGGAGTACATGGGTTGCGAGGCAAACCACATGGGGCGCCAAGCATACCACATGGTCCCCCAGCGCTAGTCGGACGAGTCACCAGCACCAACATGGGCGCAGGAGACCTAGGGCCTGAGGCCAAAGCCCTGGGCGCTCAGGCCTGCGACATGGGCGCCCAGGGGGAGTCGGGGTCAGCTATGCGCATGCACCAGCAAGCACTCCGCGTGTCTTCACCTTGATGTCTCTTCACTTGTTTCCAGATTTGGCGACCCTTCTGTATTTTGGCCATAACGTTTGATCCAGAGCTCCGTTTGAGGAGTATGAGTAGCCGTTGGAAAGATGACTTCAAGATCTACAACTTTCATGTTTTGGTCGAAGCCCAGTTTTGCCGTTATCGTGGACGAAAATGCCCCTTAAGTTTCTGCAGACATGTTGGACTTTTAAAAGCCCAAGAATCAAGCCCAAGATGATTTGATAAACCCTAATTCGGTACTAAGAGTTAGCCCAGACCTGGAGGACAACTTTAAACCCAATTAAAGGTGGTTTAATGTGCTTAAATTACTATCTTCTCCTAGGTTAAGTTAGCCCTAAGTCTCTAGTATAAATAGTCATCTTTTCTCTCTAGAAAAAGGAGAGTTGGCGATTTAGATTGAAGATTGGAGCAAGGAGCCGCCAACCATACTTAGGTTATTCTGTTCCTTTTTCTTTTGATGGCTACTCAATTCATGAGTAGCTAATCTTTTATTTCTCCAATGTAGAATCTTATTGATCTCTTGACATTTAATTTATGGGGAGACTTTTGTTCTTGATAATTTGATTTCCACTTGAATATGTTTCTTATCTCTATACTTTATTTTATGTATTTATATTTTGATGGATTTGGAGGTCTACTTATATTGATGATATAAATGCTAAAGTTAGATTCAAGTAGCTTGAGTCAAGCTAAAATTGGTCCAAGTAACAATTGTAACTCTAGGAGTCCTAGGTTCAATGGGATATCAAACCTTGTTGAAATCTTTAGGCCGAGATGGAAATTGATGTAGGCAAGTTTGGTATTGATTTATCATGCATGTGGATTAATAAAACCTAATGCTTGTTATATGAAGGGCTGAAACCATAGATTATAACATTAGAGGTTAATTGTCAGCGAGATGCGGGCTAATCTTCTTAGCATGTTGGAATTAGCATCACGTATGTTCCTATACCAATTATTCAAGTAGAGTTGTTTAAGATGTTAGGGAGATTATTTTGTTCTAAGGAAAGTTGAAGGCTACGTCTTAGGATATATACTACATTGGAATAATTTATGATACTTGATTGATTGACAATTAATATCAAATTCATGTTTTGTGTCAATGATCCATGTTAATCTTGTCAAGGCTGAAATAGATTCTATATTGGAGGTTTGTTTTACATAGTTGATTACTTAATTTACTTTGCTTTTAATTTAGTTCTTAGTTTTAATTTAAAATTACCAAAACCTCTTCTTTCAAATTACTCTTTTTAACATAATTGATTAGTGAAGAAATTATCCTCTCTCCCTGTGGATTCGACGCCTACTTGCCCTAACTAGTAGTTATTGGTTTGTGGGGAATTATCTTGTGATTTGATCAACGACCGATCAGTCTAACTTTTGTTTTCTTAGGTTTTCTACAATAGTTTGCTAGGGACTAGCAAAACTTAAGTGTGGGGGAAATATGATCAGACCAAAATTATGCATCTTTTTAGGATCATTTTCCTATGCTTTTTGGGTATTTTATGCTTGATTATGCCTTATATTAGTTATATTTGTGTTCATAGGTGTTGAAGAGAAGAAAAGTACAAAATCATCAATTTTGTATCTTTTTGGGACCTTTTTGGATGATTTATGACACAAGTATTTTCCATGGAGGTTTTGGATGAAGATTTGAGTTATCATGTTCGTGATTGAAGAGCTTGAAGAGTCAATTTTATGGTTATCAAAGCCATAAAGTTGAATGCTTAGAGTTTTCAAGGCAAAGGATCAAAGACGAGTTCAAGGTAAGAAGACATGTGTAAGTGCCGAGCCATGACACAACCTACCTGGGTGATCAGGCAAATCACATGGGTCCTCAGACAAACCATGTGGGCACCCAAGTAGAGTCGGGACACTACCCAGCTGGATCTTCAGACAAACCACATGGGTGCTCAAGGCAACCATGTGGGTGCCCAGGAGGACTGGGGGCCTTTGTCTGCGCGTTCAAGTTCAACAACTCTTGTCACTACCTCTTGAAGCCTCTTCAATACTTTCTAGATTTGGCGACAGTTCGGGAAAATAGTCAAATCTTTTGATCTAGAGCTTGAAATCAGGTGTATGAATATGCGTTGGAAAGCTAACTCCGAGAGCTACAACTTTCGTGTTTCGGTCGAAACCCAGATCTGACATTTTCATGGATGAAATTGCCCTTGAAGTTGCTGGACAGTAGCAGTTTGGGCCAGACTTGCGATTTTCACCAAATTAAGCCCATAAAGCTTATTTGGACTGACCCAAAGTTGTAACCAAGAGCCTAAAACGTCCCTAGGGTTAATTTAAGTGTTCTCTAACTCTAAATTAAACCCTAGGCAGCCTCCTATAAATACCCACTTTATGTGATAGAAAAACCGAAGCTACCTAAGCCTTAGTTTTCTAGGTTTTAGTTTTTCTTTCTTTTCTTTGTGGCAACCACCCACTTCCTTACTGGTCTGTAAGTTTTCTTATTTTCTTTATGTTTTTATAAATTCCACTCAATTCATGAGTGACTAATCCTTTTATACTTTTTTCCTTTGGTGAATTCAATCAATTATATATGGGGAGATCTTTGTTCTTTATAATTTGATTTATCTTATTGAATAAAATATCAATCTTTATGGTTTATATTATGATCTAAATTGTTATTGAATTAATTGATCACTAATTCTTTAATCGTTTGGATCTATTCCTATATTAAACTTGGCGAAAAGCTATGTTCCTAGGTTTAATAATTGGTAGTTTGGGATTGATATTTCAATTGGATCTAATGACTATGTTCTTAGAGAAGATTGATTGGTGACAAAGATAGGTTTTGCTTGTCTTTGTACTTGCTGTAATTGTGAGAAGGACTTAATGATTTATTCTTTATAAATTTTAAGCCAAAGTGGTAAAGGTTTATTTAGAGTAAAAGGGATTAATTGAGAAAAGCTATGTTCCAATTAATCTAATATGCAATGCAGGGAATTGGTTTCTGCTGGCCAATTATTCAATTAGAAATTATTGAAATAGTGAAGGGTTGATGTTTTATTCTTGGTAATTCTTAAAGAGTGACAGAACAGACTTATTGAGATGAAACTAGAAATGGAATTATTTTGATAATGTTAATTAAATGCATATATTTTGCGTCAATGATCCATAGTCTTATTGATTGATTTCAACCATTGGAAGGAAAGTATGTCTTTTTAACTAATTGTTTTCTAAGTACTTTTCGAGTCTTTATTTTGTCTTTAATTAATTACTTGTTAAGTTTTATTTTTAATCAATCTTTGTTCAAGTGTTTTTCATAGATTAGGTTTAGAAAGTGATTTTTCAGTTATTCCCTCCTTGTGGGACCGACCCTTACTTATCTTATCTACTTAAGAGAGGTTTTGTGAGGTACTTTATCTCATGATTCGTTGACGACCGGTCAAGTGTGTTAATGGTCGAGGAAATGTGTGACTGTGATGCAGTGATAGACTATATATGTTAAGAAAGTTTTAAGTGTATCTGTGCTTCACTCTCTTGACATTGGTTTGAGTTGAAGGTACCTCTGTCTGACCTGATATCTGGTCTTGTTTTTGGGGAGTGGATAGAGCTAGTTGCAGTGGTTGATCAGAAGGTGTTGAGAAAGATAGCTGGGGTGGCTCATCCATCTCAAGCCATCTTAGAATAAAAAATCATCGCTGACAAAAAGGATACCACCAAAATGGAGACCAACTCCAATGTGCAAATGAGAAAAACACCAGAAAGAAACAACACATGGGTGAAAAACTGACAGAAAGATACCACAAGGAACAAAGAGCACACCCAACTCAGAAATGCATGGGCAAAGAAGATAGAAAACAATGAGATACAATATGTGGCATATTTGTCGAAACGTTCGGGTCCAGGGGACCCTGCCGAAACGACTTTGGAAAAAGATGGAGTCGCCACTAATCTTTTTTGCCTAGGTGTGATTAGCCACCTACAATTGTTAGACCTAATGGACCCTGCTTGACGACGGACACACTAAGTCTAATACTACGGTCTGCGAACTAAAACCCGGGTCTGGGAGTTGGTTACGTGTGGGGAAGGATTAGCACCCCCACAACACCCGTCAAACGACGGTACCTCTAGTCTAACCTAAATCTAGTAGGTTTAGCATTTAACGATTGCTTTTATTTATTATAAAGGGTTATAAAAGAAAATGAAATCACCACTACAGAAAAAACAGTAAAATAGCGGCGTTTTTTTTTTACATATAGTGGCGTTTTTAATAGGCGTCTGATTAGGCGCTGCTAGAGGCGCCGTTATAAAAAATACCGTTATTTTGCGGCGTCTTAGATTAAAACGCTGCTATTTAGAGGCGTTTAGACGCCGTCATACAATTTTTCCGAAAGCACTAAGTTTTTTTTTAATTATATATAGCGGCGCCCAGACGCCGCTATTTAGTGGCGTCTAGACGCCGCTATTTAGAGTGTTTAAAAAAAAACCTCAAATTAAATATAGCGGCGTCTAGACGCCACTATATTTAAGGGATTTTCTTAAAAAAATACGCCGCCGCTATATTTAAGGGATTTTTTTTAAAAAATCTCAAATTAAATGTAGGGTTTTTTTTAAATATAGTGACGCTTCAGTATACAAACGCCGCTATTTCAAAATAATTCTTTAAAAAAAATAAATTATCTGCTCATAGATATAATATAAAAATTTTAATTTATTACTTTAATAGTATTTTACATCCACCTAACAATTGTATGATCCATTCAATTATGACTAAAAAGGATAAAAAAAATTAAACTTGGATGAAACTTCCAGTCTTCTTTCCTATCAAATTGAGATAGAACTTGCTTCATGAAAAGAGTTGCTTCAAAGCATTAGCTTCATCAACTGAGCCAGTATTAGAAGTATCTGAAGTAGTCTTTTTGTACCTCTCAATTGTTGCTTTAACAGTTAGAAGGGCAAACACATAATTCTGGCCATTATGAAGAGCCTGAGAAGTAAAAAAAGAAAGTATAAAATTTCAGATATAGAAATTCAGAACTATAAAATTTCAGTAAAAAAAGAAAGAATTATTGTTAGGAAAGACTTTATGGTCTAGGCATTTTTTAAAGGTATCACGTTCTCAAGTCAAGTTTGTAACCAGTTTCATAACAACTAAACATGTTTTGCCTCGTCAGCAGATGCTACTGTTGCAAAACTAAGTAAACCTGAAATACCGACTCCAAGGAGTGCAACTGCTCTCATGCCAGCAGATCCTGCATCCTCATTAGCTTTCCTTGAAGTAAACCATGATAAAGCTGGAACCTGCAAGATCAAATGGTAACAACTATTGGTAACTGAAAGGACAAATACCATATAGGATAAGTTAATCTTCTATTTGGTTGCAAAATCTGAATTGCAGTCAATTGAACAGAATCAGAGAATGAGACATCCTTGAAGAAACTTTTCATTATTTTCAGAGCTGAATATATACCACAAATGATAATAGGGTTTTAAACATGACTAATTAACTAAGTGAGAAGGGATTAAAAGATCACTTAGAATTCACCTTTTGGGAAAAAGCAAATCCCATTCAGCTTAAAATATCTACATTTTCTAACAGTAAAAACTGTGCAGACAATAGAATCTCTATAAGCTAATTTTAAGGTAAAAGTCTAACATTAACAACATCAACACAGGAAAAATATGGAATCTTACAGCAAACTGAGAATGAAGTTTCCTCCTCAACACATGCTGGATTAAATTTCCAGCCATTTCAGTTAATATCCTATAAAACCAGTTGAACATTAATAAGGTTCACTGGAAGCAGCAAGATAGGAAAAGATATCTTACAGATCACCATCTAGATAGAGTGCAAAATGGCCGCCACCAGCAATAGCCAGAAACTCACTGGAACACAAAGTGAAATATCAGTTTGCACCTGTTCCATATTTGAAGTTAGACCATATTTACTCAGAAAGAAACTATTTTAAAGACCAAATGTTCCATATTGATAACTATTTTAGAAATTGCAAGTTCTAAATCACTGGATACTGTTCCAAGAAGCATGACAGCATACAGCTCAACAATTTCAATATATTTATCAATTCTCAAGACAAAATGGCTATCACATCCTTCCTTGAAATTCAAATTTGTTTCCACACTTCCAAGGACACAGCATTGGTCATCCACATACCTCCACTTGTGAAGAAATTCCTCAAGAAATTCTTTAGCACCTAAAGTTGAAGCTTCTGATATTTGGAAACAAACCCTGAAAATTCAAAGACAGAAGGAAATAAAGCTGAATACCATGCGGATTGTCAGAACAAAATAAAAGCATATAAGATCAGCCAAGAATTTTTTTACAGCATATAAATAAAAGCTTTGCCTTTTTGAAAGAACAAAATAGAAAACAAAAAAGAGTATCCATACCTAGTAAGAAGAACTTCAACAGGGATTGCTTCAACAGAACCAAATAATGTTTTGAGCTCATTCAAAATAGCAGATGTCCTGCATATCAGCCAAAAGAAGTCTAATATCTTCCCACCAATCAAGCCAAATCCAACGAAATAAAAGAAAAAGAAAGGTACCTTGAATGTTGTTTCAATGACTGAAACTTGTAATGTCAATCCACCAGTAGATCAAAGATAAAAATGAAAACGAAGAGAGGGGAAAGGAATTACCTAACGTCAAAAAGGAAATTTACATGTCAAAAAGGAAAAAAAATTGATGAATAAATAAATAATAAAAAAAAAAACTCACCATCGTTGGATAGAAGAGTGGGTAGTTGAGATTTTAAGGTTAAGAAACTCTTTAAATACCTTCATTTTCCCCTTCCTCAATACGGAATTGTTCCAAGAGAGTGAATTCGAGAAAAAGATGAGAAGATAGCTTTCAATTTTCTAGGGTTTCAAACAAAAAATTTGGGGCTTTTCGATTTGAAAGAGTTTTCTGAAAATTGAACCATGGGGTTAAAAGGAGAGGGAGGCTAGAGCTCAATAGTAAAGTTTCGAGCCATTTTGACGGCTAGTTGGCCAGAAATTTCGAGTTCAAAGCCTCGGATTACAATGGTGGTGAAGCTTCAAAGCCTCGACCGCAAAAGAGAAAAGAAAGCCCTCATCTTAGGGCTTCCTTCGAAGCGGAACAAATTTTCACTTCAACAAACGGCGGGGACTCGTAGCAGGTCGGTGAGCAGCGGTTGAAGGAAGACTCGAAGAAGAAAAATCGAAGAAGAAGGTCGATGAAGAAAAAAGAGAAGCTGGAAAATTTCAGGTTTTTCGAATGAGGGAAGGAAAAAAAAAATGACTTGAGGAAATTTTAGGTTACTGCGGTATTGGGATTCCAAAACGACGTAGTTTTCTAAAGAAAACGATCCGAAATAATTTATTTCTTTTAAAACTTTTCCTTGAATTATGGAAGGGGGGATTTTCCCCCCAATTTTGTTAAATTTAGCGGCGTTTATAAAGTAAACGCCACTAAATAGTGGCGTTTCTATGACAATAACGCCGCTAATTATGTTACTTTTATTTTTTTTAAAAACGAGGGAAAAATACATTTTTCACGGAGGAAAACAATTTCTCCCATTTTTCTAATTTAGCGGCGTTTTAGGTCAAGACGCCGCTATTTTTTAGTCTTCATGTTTACTCAAAAGCCAATTTCTCCGAAAAAATTAAATATGGCGGCGTTTGAACATCAGACGCCACCATTTAGCGGCGTCTTGGACCTCAAGCGCCACTATTTAGCGGCGTTTAGGGCAAGAAGCCACTATTTCTAGGCTTCATTTTTAGATTTCATTGCATTTCTCCGAAAAGATTAAATATGGCGGGGACAATTTCTCCCATTTTTCTAATTTAGCGGCGTTTTGGGTCAAGACGCCGCTATTTTTTAGTCTTCATGTTTACTCAAAAGCCAATTTCTCCGAAAAATTAAATATGGCGGCAGTTGAACATCAGACGCCACCATTTAGCGGCGTCTTGGACCTCAAACGCCACTATTTAGCGACGTTTAGGGTGAAGACGCCGCTATTTTCTAGGCTTCATTTTTAGATTTCATTGCATTTCTCCGAAAAGATTAAATATGGCGGCGTTTCGAATATCATACGCCGCCATTTAGTGGCGTTCAGGGTCAAGACGCCGCTATGTTTTAGGCTTCATTTTTACTCAAATTACATTTCTCCGAAAAGATTAAATATGGCGGCGTCTCGTACTTCAGACGCCACCATTTAACGGCGTCTTTTGCCAAGACACCGCTATATTCAATTTTAGAGAATAAAATAGCGGCGTTTGACTAGACGCCGCTAAATAAACGCCCATATCTTAGCGTTTTTTTGTAGTGATACAACCCTAGTTTAGTTTTAAAGGTAGTTTTCCATTCATCACCCTCTTTCATGCGAATTTGATGATAGCCACTCTTTATATCTATTTTTGAAAATAAGCAAGCACCATGCAATTCATCAAGCATATCATCTAATCTAGGAATAAGGTGGCGATACTTTACCATTATGTTGTTTATTGCCCTACAATCAACACACATTCTCCAAGTTCCATCCTTCTTAGGAACAAGCAAAACTGGAATTGCACATGGAGAAAGGCTTTCACGCACAAACCCTTTTTGAAGTAGCTCTCCAACTTGCTTCTCCAACTCCTTTGTTTCTTCAGGATTTGTCCTATAAGCTTGCTTAATAGGTATTTGTGCCCCAGGGATGAAGTCAATTTGATGTTCAATCCCCCTAATTGGTGCTAAACCACTAGGAATCTCCTCAGGAAACACATCTACATAATCACTCAAAAGAGAAACAATGTTGCTTGGAAGATCTTTTTCCAAGTGGTTGGTGCTCACAATTGTATATTTAAGCAAAAGCAAGATTAAAACAGAATTATCATTCAAAGCTTCTTTAATCTCACTCCTAGTAGCTAACATACACTCCTTATTAACTTTCTTAGAACCAACATGCTTATCAACCAAATCAGATTTCTTTTCAACGCAATTCACATTCAAATTAGCATGTTTAGTCTTTTCTTTAGTTCTAAATTTGGATTCCAACTTAGCAAACTCATCCCTCACCTTAATTTGATCTTTTAAACCTTCTTGAGGTGATAAAGGAATCAAAGTAATAGGACGCCTACCGCACATAAAGGAATACTTATTTGTCTCACCATCATGATGGACCTTGTTATCATATTGCCATGGTAGACCAAGTAAGACATGGCATGCTTGCACTGGTAGCACATCACATAGCACCTCATCATCGTACCTGCCCAAAGAAAGAGAAACTAAAACTTGTTTGTTAACCTTAATTTCCTCTTTATCATTGAACCATCCTAAACTATAGGGTTTAGGGTGTTTAGTGGTAGGTAACGCTAACTCCTTCACTAAGTACACACTAGCTATGTTTGTACAACTCCCTCCATCAATGATCACACTGCTAGGCTTCCCATTCGCATACATCCTAGTATGAAACAAATTCTCCCTTTGATTGTGCACATCTCCTTTAACATAGGCACTTAAAGTTCTCCTTGCAACTAAGTTCAAGAGTGTTAGTGTTGAGCCATCATCATCCTCATCCTCATATGACAATCCCCTTTCATCATCTCCACTAGAACCTAATGGAAATTCTTCATCTTAACGCAATCCTTTGCATAATGACCATATCCTTGACACTTAAAGCACTTAACATGATTCTTAGAAGATGAACTCGATGAGGATTTAGGATCGGTTTTAGGACTTGCTCCCTTTTGTGCCAACTCCTTCTCTTTGTTGGATGATTTATCATCTTTCTTGATTGGAGTTTTCCATAAGCTTGATGATGATGCAAAACTCTTCTTATTCATCTTCACTTGGCTTTTGGCCTTCAAAGCATGTTGAAGCAATTCCTCAACATCATTGTGTTGTTGCATCTCCACAATGTCATGAATTTCCCTATTCAACACCACCAAAAATCTTGCTATAGTGGCTTGTGGAGCTTCATCAACTGCGGCCCTAGACATCAACAACATCATCTCAGAGTAGTATTCATCAACACTCCTTGTCTGTTGCCTCAAAGATTGCAATTCTTGGTAGAGACCATTAGTATAGAAGCTTGGAACAAACCTCTTCCTCATAAAGCTCTTTAGCGCCAACCAAGTATCAATAGGTCTTTCCAAATTTCTTCTTCTTGCTTGCACTAGTTGATTCCACCAATTTAAAGCATTCTCTGTAAATTCAAGAGTAGCAATTTGCACCTTCTTTGGCTCGGCATGAGGGTGTTAATCAAAGTACATATCAAATTTCGAATCCCACTCCAAGTAATCGGATGGTGACCTTTTCCCATTGAATTTAGGGATTTTGTATTTGATGTTGTCTTTAGACTCTTCTCTATCTCTTTCAACTCCCCTCCTAGGCCGCATATTGTCATTGATTGCTTGACCTCCAAGCTTTTGTTGCCTCAATCTCTCCATTGGATCCATCCGAGGAACAACTTGTCTTGGTGGAAGTTGAACTCTTTCATTGTTGTGCGCGGCATGGGCTCCTTGTTGAGCTTGTTGATTTCGTTCTTGCCTTACTTGTTGGACATCATTGGCCAAAGCATCGAATTTAGTATCCATAGTGTCCAATCGTTGCATTAGGGTTTGCAAAATAGTAGCCAAATTGCCTTGATCTTGTTCTCCTTCCATGGTACCTACACAAAGAACAAAGATTAGTTGTAAAAATCCTCACAAGTGTGTGTGTGTGTTTATACCTTTTGACTTGTGCTCTCGTATTTGCACTCAATTCCTATGGATTGGCAGTCCACTACTCTCTTGATGATCTCACAAGATTATGCCTTTTACTAGCTTTCAATAGGCCTAATAAGAGCAACTCCTAGAGACCTCTTTCTTCTCGTGACCTACTTGAGGAACAAACAATTAGTAGCAAAATTGTTGTGAATCAAAGGAAAAGTGATCTTAAACCAAAACCAAACCACTTATGCAGGCTCTTGATGTCGAATTCCTTCTCCAAACTTGCTGCACAAAAACTCAATTCAAGCACAATTCAAACAATCAATTCGATTAGTAAAAACCCTAGTACCACTTAGATCAAATTTTGTACCACTTGTCTCCAATAGGGTTTCAAACCTGAATCAAATTAAACTTTAATTCACAGCAATAGCAACCCAAGATACTCAATCAAACACTCAATTAGCGTTAATTGCAACAAATTGAATCAATTGCAAAAACAAAATCCTAATCCCAAAAAAACCTAGATTAAACCCTAAAACCCAAAAATTGTGATTAGAGCTACAATTTTTTTTGATTTTTTTCAGTATTTTTCCCAGAAATATCACACTAAAAGAAGTCTAAACGAATCCAGAACAAAAATCACAAATTTATGGTCGATTTTTTTTTATTTTTTTGATATTTTTCAGTATAACTACTAGTTATAAGGACCTCAAATCTGAAATTTCAAGTCGATTGGAGTTAAGATGGATCGGCTATGATTTTTCAAAGTTTCTGAATTTTTTTTTCAAGAAGATGAATAAGATGGATGAAAAACTTGATGATAGATGAATAGAAGGCCAGATTTACCGATTGAAGATGACAACCTATGCTCTGATTACCAATTGATACAAATCTAGTTGTGATAGATTCAAATCCACCTTTGAGACCCGCCAAAGATCAACTTGAAACACCAAAACTTCTAGACTTGTAGTAGTCGATAAACCTAACCTAGTCTTCTTCTTCGTTCGTTGTCCTTAAGCCCTCAATTAGACCTGCAATTGAACACTTAAGATTACAAGTGATCGGACCAAAATTATGCATCTTTTTATGGTCATTTTCCTATGCTTTTAGAGTATTTTATGCTTGATTATGCCTTATATTTGGTATATTTGTGTTTATAGGTGTTAAAGTGAAGAAAAGTGCAAAATCACCATTTTTGTACCTTTTTGGAGCATTTTTGGATGATTATTTACACAAATATTTTCCAAGGACATTGTGGATGAAGAATGGAGCCAATATGTTCGTGATTGAAGAGCTTGAAGAGTCAATTTTATCATCATAAGATTGATTTTCAAGAGTTTGAAGCAAAGGAGCAAAGTTGAATTTCAAGGCAAGAAAACATGTCAAGATGTGTCATAGCACTGGAGGACATGGGTCGCGAGGCAAACCACATGGGGCGCCAAGCATACCACTTGGGCCCCCAGCTAGAGTCGACACATGCCACCAGCAAGCACATGGGCGCTGGTGACATGGGCGCTGAGGCCAACTACCTGGGCGCACAAGCCAACCACATGGGTGCCCAAGGGGAGTCGGGTAGCATGCCATGCGCGCGCGAAGCATGCATCATGCGTGTCTTCACCTTGAAGTTTCTTCACTTGTTTCCAGATTTGGCGACCTTTCTGTATTTTGGCCATAACTTTTGATCCAGAGCTCCGTTTGAGGCGTATGAGTAGCCGTTGGAAAGCTAACTCCAAGATCTACAACTTTCGTATTTTGGTCGAAGCCCAGTTTTTCCGTTTTCGTGGATGAAAATCCCCCTGAAGTCGGCAGACAGAAACTGTCCTGGGCCTTTTGTGCGGGATTGATCCAATTAAGCCCAAATTCTTATTTGGACTAGCTTGAAGACTTGGAAAGCAGCCCAGCACGTCCTTAGGGTTTGTTTAGCTCTAAATTAGCCCTAAGCCACCTCTATAAATACCCTCTTAAGTCTAAAACCCTAGCACATCAAGGTGTAATCAATCCTTGTATCGCATAGATCATCTTTTTCTAGGTTTTGTGCCGCCAAGGAGAGGGAGGAGGCAGCCGGCCTCCAAACTTGTAAGTCTCTCATGGATTGCTTGCAATCCATGAGTAGCTAAACCTTAACACTTCTTTTCCTTAGGTACTTTTGATCAATGAATTATTGGTGAGACTTTTGTTCTTAATAATTTGAAGCTTTTTCCGTTTGAATACGTTTCTATCTGTATGCTTCATCTTATGTGTTCATACTTTGATTGATTTGGTGCGCAACATATCTTGAGATTTATGAATGCTATAGTTAGATTCAAGTAGCTTGAGCCAAGCTAAAGTTGGTCCAAGTAACAATTGAATGCTAGGAGTCCTAGGTTCAATGGGATATCAAACCTTGTTGAAATCTTTAGGCCGAGATGGAAATTGACGTAGGCAAGTTTGGTATTGATTTATCATGCATGTGGAATAATAAAACCTAATGCTTGTTATATGAAGGGCTTAAACCATAGATTATAACATTTGAGGTTAATTGCAGTGAGATACGGATTAATCTTTCTAGCATGTTGGAATTAGCATTACGTCTGTTCCTATACCAATTATTCAAATGGAGTTGTTTAAGATGTTAAGAGGATTACTTCGTTTCAATGAAAGTTGATGTCTACGTCTTTGGCTATATACCGATTTGGAGTAATTTATGATTCTTAATTGATTGCAATCTAAGCCAAATTAATGTTTAGTGTCTATGATCCATGATTCACTTGATCAAAGTAGTTACCTAAAGGAGAAGAAGTATGCTTTTATCAATTGATTTTCTCTTTAATTATTTTCTAGTCAATTATTTATTTGTTTTCAATTTCAATTACAAAAATCCAAAAATATCTTTTCTAGGTTAGAATTTCTTTTGTAAGATTTAACTTTGATTCGTACCTTCCCTGTGGATTCGACCCCTACTTGCCCTAGCTAAGTAGTTAATCTATATGTTATTGGTTTGTGTGGAATTTATCTTGTGATTTGATCAACGACCGATCAACAAGATTCACAAACAATTAAGCAATCACAACCTAATTGTTTTCTAGGACTCTACAAGATTGAAGAACCCTAAGTTTGCTCAAACTAGAACAATGAAGCCAAGATAATCAATTTGGGTGAATAAACCTCAATTTTATTAATCAAGTCAACTTGTGTTTACAATAGGGGGATGGTCCCTTTATATAGTAGTAGGGGACGCACCTCTCCCTAATCCTAAAGCCTTAAGGACGGCATAAACATAAAAGAAGGATCAAAGAAATTGCCTACTCCTTGTCCTACTAGAAAAAGTAAATAACATTACATAATTAAGCAAGGATTGGACTTAGTCAAACAAGGCCCATTCCAATGTCTTCTAAACTATTTAATTAACAAATCTAAGATAGAATAAAGGCCCAATTGGCCGAAATACACAATGATAAGATCAAGGCTCAACGATTTCAAGTAAAGTACATAGCTTGGAATCGTTGGGAATATTCTTTGGCTTGATGTCTTCAATACTCTCCAATTGATCTTCAATGGAATTCAAACCTCCAAGATGAGTTCGTACCAAGCCCAATAAAGCTTCCTTCAACCTTTTAGCACGGACCCTTGTCATAGGACCTAGTGGAATGGCTAAAGGATCAAATGGCCGGTTGTGCTCGGCTTGTGCCCGGTATGGTGCGATAGTCCCATGCGATGGCCGGTCATGTGCCCGGTCATGTGGCCGGTCTTGTGCGGTCCTTCCAAGAAATGGCCGGTCTTGTGCGATGGCATCCTCTCCAAGCTCCTCCATGCTTCCTTTCAATCTAGGATCAACCGTAGCAACTTCTTGAATATCCGAGACATCACCAAGTTTATCCGAGACATGATCTTCATTAGCTCCATTGTGCTCTTCAAGGCCATATGCCTTTGGCGCATCAATTCCCTCCATGATAAGCCTTGGGCGCATCATTCCCTTCCCCTTGGAGAAGATTTGTCCTCAAATCTGTAATAGTTGCTGGCAAGGTGCTAAAGTCCTTAATAAAGCTCCTATAAAGTCTAGCCAAACCATGGAATGATCTCACTTGAGCAACATTGATTGGAGTTGGCCAATCTTTGATGTCTTTGATCTTCTCTTCATCAACCTTACTGCCCTGCGCACTCACAATAAAACCTAGGAAAACAAGCCTATTTGTGCAAAAGGTGCACTTCTTAAGGTTGGCATACAACTTCTCACTCCTAAGTACATCTAACACACATCTCAAATGCTCAACATGATCCTCTAGAGTGCGGCTATACACAAGAATATCATCAAAGTAAACAACAACAAATTTGCCCATAAAAGCTCTCAAAACTTAGTTCATTAGCCTCATAAAAGTACTAGGTGCATTAGTCAATCCAAAACGCATAACTAACCATTCATACAAACCAAGCTTAGTTTTAAAGGCAGTTTTCCTTTTGCCATCCATGTCAACTTGCACACTCAAAGGTAAACTCAACAAATCCAAAGGGGTTAAAGGATTAAAGCCATACACAATCTCAAAAGGTGAAAATCTAGTAGTACTATGTATGCTTCTATTGTATGCAAATTCAACATATGGAAAACATTCCTCCCAAGTTCTTAAGTTCTTTTTAATTAAAGCTCTAAGTAAGGTTGACAAAGTCCTATTAACTACTTCAGTTTGGCCATTGCTTTGAGGATGACAAGTAGTGGAAAACAACAACTTAGTACCTAACTTAGCCCATAAAGTTCTCTAAAAGTGACTTAAGAACTTAGTATCTCTATCAGAAACAATTGTTCTAGGCATTCCATGCAATCTAACAATTTCCCTAAAGAATAAGTTAGCTACATTAATGGCATCATCAGTTTTAGTACATGCAATAAAGTGTGCCATCTTAGAAAACCTATCTACCACAACAAAAACAAAATCTGTACCTCTCCTAGAACGAGGCAAACATAACACTGTGGGAGCCTTTTTTGTGTGAGAGAAGGCCTGGATCGGCTCTCTATTGGGTTCGAACCAAGCCCAAAATATCCCAGAAGAGATATCGGGTTATAACAAATGTTATAGACCAAGATTTGAGAAAAATATAGAATGTTGTCCAAAGAACACTCCCACCGCTACAGGAAGAACAAAATGTTGGCTGCTGCCCAAAGAACACTTCCTGCCGCAGGAAAACAAGCTATAACAGAGGAGCAATCGAGGAAGATGAAAAAGATGAACAAAATTCCAGAAATGTATTTCTTTGCAATAAAATGGATTGAAAAGCTTCTTTATTAATTCAGGACTGTGGGAAAAAGATTGGGTGTGAGACTTGGGAGAAAGAAGAAGGAAACATTGAGAGCAATGGAATGAAAATACAAAGTATTGACGACAGAGGAAAACACTGATTTGGGGAAGACGGAGACTGATTTCTTGTTGTGTTGAGCGATTTAGGGTTCTTGAGAGCTTCTTGATGAAGATGATGATGATTCTTTTTTGTATGGAGCTTGTGGTGCTTTTTGTATACAGCTTGTGATGCCTGATATATGAGCAGTGATGCCATTTTTGCCGTTAATGACCTCCTTTTATAGCTCGCCTCTTGTCCGGTCGGAAGCTTTGTCCAGTGACTCCTTGGCTCTTGCTTTTTGATTGATGCAGCAATTAGGCTTTAGGTCCAAGGTGGAGAATCTTCCGATTTGAGGAAGCTAACAAGGTCTTCTTTTAGTCTTGAAATCAGCCCCTTGTTCTTGCGTTCATGTGTCGCCATCGTCGATGCCTACTCTTCAATTGGAGTTTGTCGAGGTTTCCTCCAAAGTCAAAAAAGGCTTTGTTTTTTATTCCACCCTCTGCAACCTGCCGATTACCCAATTTGTGTTAAGGAACAACTTCCAAGCATAGTTGTTCCTTTCAAGGAGGTTAATCGGAGGAGCTTCCTTCCTCTTTTGCCTTCCAAGCCACATCTCCCAATGAGTTTCCCGCTGTGGGCTTGGTCCACAGTAGCCCTTAGACCTGCAATGAAGATTAATTAGAAGTAATCCCTGCCATAAATGGTTAAATGTGAAGGAATTTGAATTTAAGTAAAATCATTCCCTTAGATGCTTTCCTCAACAGGAAAGTCTGACATGGAGCAGCAGGAGATTGGACTTTGTGCTTTTGTCTTCATGTATTTGGTTGTGTGATTAGTTGGCAAGGCCCCAACGTTTTGGGCCTGTTTTGTTGGGCCGAAATGTGGACTTTGAGGAAGACGAGCCCCCAATGTGGCATGGATGTGATATGGGTCTTAGCCATATGGAAGTATGGAAATAGTTGACAAGGCCCAATAAATATTAGGGACCTTCATCATATAGAGAAGAAAAATTCCCTTGTGTTATATGTGTTTAGGGACTTTAGTTTAGGTGCCTCTGTGTTTAGGGACTTTGGTATGGATGCCCTTGTGCTTGAGGACTTTTGGGGAGAGAAAAATTCCTTTAGGGATATGAGAGATATAAATATGAGGGGATAGATTACCCAACCTTGAGTATGCTTGGTGGGCTTTTGCGGGCTTTGGATCATCCCAATTTTGACCCCTAACATTTAGTCCCCTTTGAGTGAGAGCTCCTTCTTACAGCAGGAGCTTGAATCTCAAATTGATCATAGGGTCAAAATTGCTTAACAGTAGCATCTTATGGCAGGAAGATGGCTTCTCAATCAGGTAGGGGCTCCGCGGGATTTGCTGCAATTTGAGCTTCCGCAAGGCGAGCGCTTTTTCTACCATTTTGATATTGGTGTTGAATTGCCTCTATCTCTTCCAATTTTGAATTTCGTCGTGGCAGTATGATGCTTTGTTGTAATTAAAGTGGCTCATGTTGACAAGCTTCCTCCCGTAGGCAAGGTTGCCACTTCCGTAGATAAGATTGATAGTATTGCTGGCATGGATGATGAGGTTGATGTGTCGGCTAATGAGTCAAAGAACTTTTCTGCTTCTGGCAGCATCTCAGTAGAAATTTTGGATTAAACTAAGAACGTCATGACCATAGATGGGCTTGCTTTATAAGACGTTCCTGCTGCAAGGCAAGTTGCACAAGAGACTTCTGCCATAATTGAAGACATCACCTTGGAGCCTGTGATCCACAATAGCATTGGTTACACATCTGGTGAGTTCGTTAATCGATCTTTCAATCAATTCTTCAACCATTTTCTTTGATGAATGATTGGCGCTACTGCAGGAGATGTTGGTGATACTGATGTCGTGATTCCCTCTATCGCTATGGCAGGAAACCAAGAGAGAATCAACAAGTTTACTTGTGATGAAGCGTTGCTGCAAGTAATGGCAGCTGGAAAGCTTTCTGATGGCATGCCTCATAGTGGATTCTCAGATGCAAGTGTTAGGCCTCGCTACACCATTTATGCTTCCTTGGCGCCATGGGTTGAAGAGGCAATAGAATTATTTTCTGACTTTGCCGAGTCTGCCATAACTAGTTTGAATTTCGGCTTGGCATGCTACAGTCTTCAAGGCATGAGCTGGATTCCAATCAATTCTTTAAGTGAAGATTTGTTATTTCGTTGGTGAGATTTCTTCAATGATGTCGCGCACCGAGATTTCGATGTGTCTCGGCTCTTTGCTCATTTGGAGAACTTGGCAGAAATACTTGCTATTGGCTAAGCTTTCATCTTTTCTGAGGTTGCAAGGAGTGGAGAGTGTAAAGATAAGCTTGCCTAGACTAAAGAGGAATTGAAGCAATACGAGCAGTAGATAACCCATTAAGAGGAGATCATTGCTTTCATGGAAGTTGAGAAAGCCCAAGCTGAAGATGTGTTGAACTTGGGTTTAAGAGCTAATTGCCTTCTGCCACGTTATGCACAAGTTCGCAGCTTTCGACCTTTGAGGCTTGATTAGCTTTTTTCTTGGATTTTGTGTGAATGAGTGAGAATTTCTGTTTAGACTTTGTATTTAGGCTATGGGTATTGTCTTTTTTGATTTCATTGGGATTTTATATGTAAATACTGTGTATGGATTTCGGATAGGCTTTTTATTGCTTCGGCAGGAATGGGAATTTCTTGTTTAGACTATGTATTTTCCTGCCGTATTGTGAAGTATAAAACAGAAAGAAATTATCATGGTGATAAAAAAGAAATTCACTGTCGGGATTTGAAGCAGGAGTTTTATTGTTGAATGCTTGGCATGAGTGATGAATCCTTACCCGTCTTTGCCATAAGCCGAACCATGAATTTGCCATGAACTCTTTTGATTTTGGACTTTCAGCATTGTGAATTTCATCGTTGGTGGCAGCTTTGTGAGCTCTCTTTCTTGAGTTGGTCATGGTTGTGATTTTGCATCTCGAGCCTTCTGTTGAGTTGGCATTGAGACTTTTGCTACCATGGCTACTGCAGGGGCTAGTACTTCATGGGCGCTGCTACCGCTGCGGTTGTCTTTATGAATTGCCATGGATGGATTATATGCTATAGCAACATCAGAAGGCTACGCTGTTGCCGTGCCATAGCTCAAACCATGGATTCTTATTGTTGCCGTGTTATAGCTATGCCATGAAAAATCGTTCCAGAACCTTGCTTCTACCATGGTTCTGTCTCTGCCGTAACTATATTGTCCCTGCCGCAACTATGACACATCGACTTTCTCTTAATGGTCAGATTTTTTTGAGTTGATGGCTTCCATGAATTTGTAGACTATCATGGTTTGCAAAGGCTTGAACTATGTTGTGCATGCCATATGAGCATTTTGATGAATACTGCAAATCTTTGTATTGATGTTGATGTTGCCATGAGTTTGTGTTGGTTGCCGCAGATCCTTCATGAGAAATTGTTGGCGCTGCAATGCCCATGACTTGTGATAAGTGCCATGAGAAACATCTCCCATTGTGGCACTGGTGGATGACTACTTCTGTTGTGAATGAAGATGCTTTCCTGCGGTAACTTTCCGCAGTAAGATTGGCCTCCATTTTATGATAGTGAGCTTCGAATGTGATAGTCTGCTTCGAGCTTTGTTGCTCAGCGTTTTCTATTTGATTATTCTCTTGATTGTAAGTTGCTTTGCCGTGGGTGTCACAATGCCCAATTTGCTATTATTCTGCTGCAGGGGATATTTCACTGTGGTAACATCCTGCTGTGGCAAGATTTTGCGGTAGCATTCTGCTGCTATGATTGTTGTTGGTAAGATTTCTTGCCACTCATGTGTAGTGAATATTGCAAGACTTGCTTGAATCGTCTTTTTTGTTAATGACTTAAAGTAGATAATGATAGTTGTAGAAGACTTTCTTGGAATAGTCTCTTAGTGTTGCCGTAGTGTGACATTGATGGCTGATGATGTTATGTCATCTTTGATTGTGGCAGATGTAGATGTGAGGAAGAACAAAGATTGTTGACTCCCTTTGTTGATATTTTGATGTGAGTGCATCAGAGGATGGAGATGGGCGAGGTCTGGTCTTGATGTCAATTGAGTGTGTACGATGGCTCTAGTATGCGTGAGCCAAATTGGATGTAACGAGCTGTGCGAGGGCTGTGAAAAATGCCCCGACACCGCCGCATTTCACCCATTAAAAGTGAAAGGGACTGCACAAGAAGCCTGCTTCCCGAAGGGTCTCCTTCCGAAAACAGCCCGTAATCAAAGTAGAAATAGAACCAGGGGTATCTGCCAAGTGGGAACTGTCTCACCATTGGTTCGAAAGTCAGGAGAGCCACTTCCGTTTGTGTGTGTGAAGTACCACCGGGATGCTGTGATAAGTTATTATCCCAGAAGGTAGTAGCATGGATTGTGCGAAGGACTGCCAATGTGGGAACTGCCTCGACTACAATCGCAATGAGGAGGATAATCACATAAGGATTGTGCGAAGGACTGCTAGATGTGGGAATTGCCTCGGCTACAATCACATTGATGAATATAATCGCATGAGGGTTGTGCGAAGGACTACCAAATGTGGGAACTCCCTCGGCTACCATCGCAATATGGAAGATTATCATGTAAGGATTGTGCGAAGGACTGCCAAATGTGGGAACTGCCTCGGCTACAATCGCAATGAAGAAGAAGACCATGGGATGGGGTTGTGATGAATGTGGTTGCCACGCCATGGTTGTTGAGTAATGAGAAGATAGACATGTATAAATTGGCTGATTTGTCATGGCAGGAATTCTGATGCTGGAATTCTTCCTGCAAGAAGTGGAACTTGATGTTGAATCTCGTTGTGATCACTTGGAAATGATGAAATCTGTTACCCAAATAGTGGGTTATGTGGCGGAGATGTTGAAGGATCATTGCTTAGCTTGGTGGATGATCCTCAAGATTGTGACTGGAGTAATTACAGATTGTTGCAACTTTAGACCATCTAGAAAAATTGCAGTTGTCATTGGACTTCTTTGATTTATGAAATTTTCGTTGTTGAAGCCCCCAAGTATTGAATGAAGAATGAGTTGCTGGAGCACCCAATTGTTGAATCATGAAGGGGTTGTTGGAGTCCTCAAGTGTTGAATCTGATGAAATATGTTGTATTGACATAGCCCCCAAGTGTTGAATGAGGAAGGAGCTTTAATCTTCAGAAATGCATAAGTAAGCTTTGCTGTTGCAGAGTTAGGACTGCCGCAGGGATAAGTATCAGGTATCCCTTGCATTGCCGCAGGGCTAAGTAGTTTGTATTTTTTTTCTTGCCATGGGTTTTGCTGCTCAATGGAATCTTGATTGAAACACATCTTTATGTGACTTTGCATGTCGTGGACGGATCAAGGAAAATGAGGTGAAAGTATGGCAAATTTTCGTTTCCTATCGCTGTTGGCAAGCTTGAGAAATTCTTCAAGAATGATTATGTTGCACGACAGGAACCATGTTGCATGCGAGCTTCCAAGTATTGAATTCTCCAAATAGAAAACTTTGAGAATGTGTGTTTGTTGATGAAGAAAAACGAGACTCATTTGTGAAGGAGTACCGCTGGATTTGCATCTTCTCATAATGTAGGACTTTGTTTTCTTGCCTCAAGGAGATCAACATTCTCGCTATAGACTGAAGGTGGAATAGTGAAACTTGTTGTTGCATGGAGACCATGAGGGCTGGTCTTAGAAACAAATGTATGTAGATGCTTTATTTGCTGCTTGTGAGCTTGCATAGTTCAGCAGGATGTTTTCCACGCAGTGGGAAATTCTGCTATGCTGCAGCAGGAGACTTGGATTTTGTGCTCTTTTGTTTCCATGCCTTTTGGCTAGTTGGTGAGGTGACAAGGCCCTAACGTTTCGTGCCTTTGGACATCATTGTGCTTGGGTTTTATCACCTTTGAGAGATTGCCCATGTGCTTAGGGACTTTGATATAGATGCCTCTGTGTTTAGGGACTTATGAATGCCCTTGTGTTTGAGGACTTTTTAGAATAGATGCCTCTGTGTTTAGGGACTTATAAATGCCCTTGTGTTTGAGGACTTTTTAGTATAGAGGCCTCTGTGTTTAGGGACTTATGAATGCCCTTGTGTTTGAGGACTTTTTAGTATAGATGCCTCTGTGTTTAGGGACTTATGAATGCCCTGGTGTTTGAGGACTTTTTGATAGAGGATATTAGATTTTTGTATGTATATGTGGGCCCATGTATCCAATATGTGTGTATTAGTTGGGCCAAGAAAATGTATGAGAAATAAGTAAAGTGGTCGAACCTTGAGTGTATTTGGTGCGTCGCCAGAATGCAGTGTGACGAGTTGACATCCAGGAGGTAGCAGTGAGGATGGTGTTTGACTGGCTTTTCTACGACAGGGATGTTGCTTGACTTGCGGCAGGATGAGATAAGGAAATTTTGTTTTCCCTCAATTGTAAAGAGTGCTGATGCAATTTAAGGCTTCAGTAGTTTGCTCAATGATGTGTGAAACATCCATTTGAAGATTGTGATGAGGGTCGCCATATGGTTGTGTGAGCTTTGACTTTCGAAGGATTGAATTTCATTTTTCTCGTCCTGCGGTAGATCTTGTTCTTTGTAGTGGGTGCTTCATACTTCAGCAGGACTTGTTTTGGATTAAATGGAGTTTGATGATAGCTTCCATCATGTGACTCAGCTTCTTAGTTGGGAGATGTGACATCTTTTGCCTTAGAGCTTTTGAAACTTGGATGTGAGATGCCAAGTGAGATTCTCTTGCAGCAAGTGTGTTGAAATCGAGCACTCTTCTTTGTTGTTTTGCAGAAGAGTATCCATCATTCTTTTGACTTGTAGTTGGGTAGAGGAATGATAGAGTGATTTTGCTAAGAAATAAGCTTTAGGTGCCTCATCCAAGATCTTGGGCACCGCTGTGGATCACGACTGTCGTAGCCCCCTGTGCTTGACGGCATGACAGAGGGTTGTCATGGATTTGGCTCTTTGTTCACCAGATTTTGCCGTAGGATGTTCTCTGCCACCCATTGATTGAGGAAAACATCGACTTTTGCAGTAGGAAAAAGAGCGTCGACTTTTACAGCAGAAAGTTGGAATGTCGGAGCTTTTTCTTTGAGATTTTTTTTTTTTACCATTTTTGCTTTTAGGATTTCCTGCCGCAACTAAGGTCTGGCGCCCCTGCGGCTTCTCACTTCTACAGGATCATGAATTTGGCAATTTGACTGACTGGGCTGTCCGTCTCGCCGCATCAAGTAGTCTTGCAAACTGATTTATGCCCAAGTTCTCTAGGATAACCTGGAATTCTGCCAGCATGTTGTAGATGCATATCTCGACCAACATGTCTTCGAGACTCTCATTAGAGCAATCGATGGAGAGATCTCACGAAGCCAATGAGACCTTAGGAGGGTCTCTGAGTAGTGTTTTGAAGTTGTAGCAAAGTGACTCTTTCTTCGTGTGGAAGGTGCTTCCGGCAAAACTCTTCCCATGTGTGGATGGAAATGGGAACCAATGTGGAGTGCCAAGTGTAGGCACGACCAGTGAGAGATTTTGAAAACTCTCTATGACAAAGCTCCGGGTTGATAATGTAAGGGCTCATGGCATCAAGAAACTTTGCTGACATGCTTGACGGCGTTGCCTTTCTTGCCATGATATTGTGGAAAGGTGGAAGCTTCATAATTTGGTGGGTAAGGTCTGTCCACCAAACACTTCAACTATGGAGGATCCTTGATGAAGCGGAAGGAATAACATGATGGTGTTGTCTGTTCTCTCTCTCTAGTAGGGTAGTGGGATTGAAAAGAGTCATATAGCCTCGAAGAGCCTCATTTTGCTGCTGCTTCTCAGTGGTGTTCCTTGGGAACATCATCACCACTTAATGGAATGGGACGCCTGCTGCCATCTTTGGGATTAGCCTCTGTTGGAAGTGAGAGGCTTTGTTTCTCGAAAGGCTTCAAGCAACTCGAGTTGGCTTTGATGGCTTCCTCATGCCAAGTCCACCAAAGTCTCAGCAGGATTCATCTGGTCTTGCTGCAGTGGTGCAGCTGAGTACTATTGCTGCTGGTTTGAGGACTCTTATTGCTCCTCATGAATATCATCGACATCTGCAGGAGGATTCTAGTTGTTCTGTCGGACAACTCTTGGTCTCGCCATTTTTGATTATATGAAGACCGTTTGAAGGGTCCCAGTGGAGTCGCCAGAAAATGTGGGAGCCTTTTTTGTGTGAGAGAAGGCCTGGGTCGGCTCTCTATTGGGTTCTAACCCAGCCCAAAATATCCCATAAGAGATACCGGGTTATAACAAATGTTGAGACCAAGATTTAAGAAAAATATAGAATGCTGTCCAAAGAACACTCCCACCGCTGCAGGAAGAACAAAATGTTGGCTGCTGCCCAAAGAACACTTCCTACCGTAGGAAAACAAGCTATAACAGAGGAACAATCGAGGAAGATGAAAAAGATGAACAAAATACCAGAAATGTATTTCTTTGCAATAAAATGGATTGAAAACCTTCTTTATTAATTCAGGACTGTGGGAAAAAGATTGGGTGTGAGATTTGGGAGAAAGAAGAAGGAAACATTGAGAGCAATGGAATCAAAATACAAAGTATTGACGATGGAGGAAAACACTAATTTGGGGAAGATGGAGACTGATTTCTTGTTGTGCTGAGAGCGATTTAGGGTTCTTGAGAGCTTCTTGATGAAGATGATGATGATTCTTTTTTGTATGGAGCTTGTGGTGCTTTTTGTATATAGCTTGTGATGCCTGATATATGCGCAGTGATGCCATTTTTGCCGTTAATGACCTCCTTTTATAGCTCGCCTCTTTTCCGTTAATGACCTCCATTTTTGCCGTTGATGCCATTAAGCTTTGTCCAGTGACTCCTTGGCTCTTGCTTTTTGATTGATGCAGCAATTAGGCTTTAGGTCCAAGGTAGAGAATCTTTCGATTTGAGGAAGCTAACAAGGTCTTCTTTTAGTATTGAAATCAGCCCCTTGTTCTTGCGTTCATGTGTCGCCATCGTCGATGCCTACTCTTCAATTGGAGTTTGTCGAGGTTTCCTCCAAAGTCAAAACAGGCTTTGTTTTTTATTCCACCCTCTGCAACCTGCCGCTTACCCCATTTGTGTTAAGGAACAACTTCCAAGCATAGTTGTTCCTTTCAAGGAGGTTAATCGGAGGAGCTTCCTTCCTCTTTTACTTTCCAAGCCACATCTCCCAATGAGTTTCCTGCTGTGGGCTTGGTCCACAGTAGCCCTTAGACCTGCAATGAAGATTAATTAGAAGTAATCCCTGCCATAAAT
Organism: Corchorus capsularis; assembly: GCA_001974805.1. Classification (NCBI taxonomy): domain Eukaryota; kingdom Viridiplantae; phylum Streptophyta; class Magnoliopsida; order Malvales; family Malvaceae; genus Corchorus; species Corchorus capsularis. Next base: position 31,775 of record AWWV01008393.1, read on the forward strand.
GGTTAAATGTGAAGGAATTTGAATTTAAGTAAAATCCTACCCTTAGATGCTTTCCTCAGCAGGAAAGTCTGACATGGAGCAGCAGGAGATTGGACTTTGTGCTTTTGTCTTCATGTATTTGGTTGTGTGATTAGTTGGCAAGGCCCCAACGTTTTGGGCCTGTTTTGTTGGGCCGAAAAGTGGACTTTGAGGAAGACGAGCCCCCAATGTGGCATGGATGTGATATGGGTCTTAGCCATATGTAAGTATGGAAATAGTTGACAAGGCCCAATAAATATTAGGGACCTTCATCATATAGAGAAGAAAATTGCCCTTGTGTTATATGTGTTTAGGGACTTTAGTATAGGTACCTCTGTGTTTCGGGACTTTAGTATGGATGCCCTTGTCCTTGAGGACTTTTGGGGAGAGAGAAATGCCTTTAGGGATATGAGAGATATAAATATGAAGGGATAGATTACCCAACCTTGAGTATGCTTGGTGGGCTTTTGCGGGCTTTGGATCATCCCAATTTTGACCCCTAACAAACACGAAATCCATGCTAATGTGTGTCCATGGTTCATGAGGAATAGGCAAAGGTGTATACAATCGATGAGGCTTAGATGTAGACTTAGCTTGCAAACAAACAGTACAACTAGAAACATGCTTTCCTACCTCATATCGCATCTTAGGCCAAAAGAAGTGTTCATGCAATATCTCATATGTTCTTTCAACTCCAAAGTGACCCATTAATCCCCCCTCATGGGATTCCCTTATAACCACAAAACGGAAAGAACTAGAAGGAACACATAATCTAGCTTATTTAAACAAAAATCTATCATGCTTATAATACTTTCGAAATCCAGAATTTTCACATGCTTTAAAGATATCACCAAAGTAAGCATCATTAGCATACAAATCCTTAATGTACTCAAATACAAGAAACTTAGAATCAAGCATGGAAAGTAACACATACCTCCTCGACAATGCATCAGCCACAACATTCTCCTTATAATTTGGCAAGGTAAGGATAGGTAACTCACCATTCAAGTCAACCTTCTTGTAGCGCACTTTAGGCCACAAGTAGTGTTGCCATCTCATTACAATCTTGGCATGAAATGGATATCTTTAACAACTTAGTAGCTAACATACACTCTTTAACAACTTTCCTAGAAGTCTCTTTCTTTTCACCCAAAATAATCCTATTTTCAATACTATGATCAACCAAAACAGATTTATTTTCATCACAGTTAGCATCCAAAATAGATTTTGTTTCATCACAAACAACACCTAAAACAGATTTAGTGTCATCGCAAACAACATCTAAAACACTCTTTGCAACTAGGGATGTTTTATTATAAAAACAATCATCAATTTTAGGTTCGAATTTACTCTTTTCTTTAGCCCTAAATTCAACATCCAATTTAGCAAAATCATCTCTCAATTTAATTTGATCTTTTAAAGCTTCTTGAAGTGATAAAGGAACTAAAGTAATAGGAATCTTACCACACTTAAAAGAATACTTGTTTGTCTCACCATCATGTTTCACCTTGTTGTCATATTGCCAAGCCCTCCCCAAAAAAACACATGACAAGCTCGCATTGGCAAAATATCGCACAAGACATCCTCTTTGTACCTGCCTAAACAAAGAGTAACCAAAACTTGTTTGTTAACCCTAATTTCTTCTCTATCATTGAACCAAACTATGCTATAGGGTTTAGGATGTTTAGAAGTAGGTAGTTGTAATTCTTTCACCAAATAATCACTAACTATGTTTGTACAACTCTCTCCATCTATAATCACACTACTTGGTTTACCATTCGCATAGCATCTAGTGTGAAACAAATTCTCCCTTTGAACATCCCCTTTCACATAGGCACTCAAAGTTATCCTAGCAACCAAACTAAGTGGAGCTAACTCAACACCATCATCATTTGTAGCCCCATCATCGTCCCTTTCATCATCACCATCCCACTAGAATCTAAGCTAAAATCACTCTTCTTTTCACTCAAAAGCTCACCATGCTCATTAGAATTCAACACCTTCTTATTAACACAATCCTGAGCAAAATGACCAAATCCTTGACACTCTAAGAACTTAATGTGAGTCTTAGATGATGATTTTGAAGAATCCTTACTTTCAGGTTTAGGATTTACAAACTCCTATTTCACACTCTCCTTTTCCTTGAATGGAATTCTTTCATCTTGCTTGTAAGGAGTTTTCCATGAGCTACTAGATGATGTGTAACTCTCTTTTACTCGTTGCATTTTATTAATCAAGGTGTCCATCCGTTGCACCATACTTTGCAACGCATTTGCCAAGTCAGCCTGATTAACTTTATCTCCCATTGTGCCTACACAAAAGAAAAGTTAGTAGCAAAAATAATCCTCACAAGTGTGTGTGTATGTGTGTGTGTGTGTGTACCTTGTTATGCTCTCGTGTTTGCACTCAACCTATGGATTGGCAGTCCTTAATCACTCTTGATGATCTCACTAGAGTTTGCCTTTTACTAGCTTCAATAGGCCTAATAAGAGCAACTTGTAAGAGTACTTCTTTCTTCTCGTGACCTACTTGAGGAACAAACAATTAGAAGCAAAAACTTTTGTGAATCAAAGGATAAGTGATCTCAAACCAAACCAACTAATTTGCAGGTCTCAAACACAATTCAATCTTTGCTCCAATGAACCTGCAAAATCACAATCAAACAACCCCAAATTGCAACACAATTCAAGAACCCTAGTTACCACTTAATTCCAATTTGTACCACTTGAATCCAATAGGGTTCAAACCTGAAATTATTCAAATTAAACCTTCAATCACAGCAAAAGCAACCCAAGAATCTCAAATAAACAACCAATTTCACTCAATTAGGGTTAATTGCAACAAATTAGATCAATTGCAACAAGAACACAAAACCCTAATCCCCAAATTCCAAAAATTGTGATAATAGAAATGATTTTTTAGAATTTTTTTAAAATTTTTCCCAGAAAGACCTTAACATAAGAACCCTAAATCCCAAATTTCAAGGCTTTCTGACCACTAACGAATCCAGAACAAAAATCACAAGTTTCTGGTCGAAAAACTTTTTTATTTTTTTTTATATTTTTCGATATAACCTTGATGTATGAGGATTCTAAATCTGAAATTTCAAAGCAATCGGAGCTATAATGAATCCACAATAAAATTCACAAGTTTCTGATTTTTTTAATTTTCAACTAGATGGATGAAGATGGATCTAGAATTTGATGAATGATGAATAGAAGGATAGATTTACCGAATGGAGATGAATAACCTATGCTCTGATTACCAATTGATACGAATCTAGTTGTGTTAGATTCAAATCTATCCTTGAACTCCTCCAAAGATTTACTTGAAACTTCAACTTCTAGACTTGATGTAGTCGACAACCTTAGCAAGCTTTTCCTCTTCGTTCGTTAGTCCAAGATGATCAATTAGACCTGCAATTGACAACCCTAGATCACAAGCTTCACAAACAACTAAGTAATCACAACCTAATTGTTTGGTAGGATTTTACAAGATTGAAGAACCCTAAGTATGCTCAAACTAGAACAATGAAGCTAAATTCTCAAAAGAGCTCTCTTTATTGATTGAAAACTTAACTTGTGTTTACAAGAGGTATTTGAACCCTTATATAGTGATAGGGTCAACCAAAATCCTAAAATAAAAAGCCTATTTTCGTCCAAACATAAGGGCTAGGGAAAAACTAGTCCAAGCCCAACTAGGAAAAGGAAATAAAAGCATAATTAAACAAGGATTGGACTTAGTCAAGCAAGGCCCAACCCAAATAACATCCAAACTTAAAAATAAGCTAATCTAAGATAGAATTAAGCCCATACAAAGCAAACTAATGCTAATGGGCTCATGCCACAATGTCAATCCGGCCATGTAGAATCAATAGCAAGCAAAGTGATGACAAGGCCTAACAATGCATCCTTGAAGCTTTTAGCTCTTGCTCTTGTCATCCAACCTAATGGCATCTTCAATGCATCAAATGGCATCTTTTTGGTGCTTGGAACATGCTTATCAATATCTCCATGATCTTCATGCATCTCCATGCTTCCTTGCAGCCCTTGCACATCCTCTCCATAATCTCCATTGTGCACTTTGGCACATCATTCCCTCCATGATAAGCCTTGGGCGCATCAATTGTGCTCTCCCGGGAAGCCCAACGATAACTTTTGCATTTTGTTCAATTAAGGACAAAATGTCGAAATTGGAGAAATTGACCTAGCTAGAGGAGTGCGATTTCAACATGAAGTATACCATGATGATCCTTTAGCTATGCAAAACATCCTGGTAAAATTTCATCTCATTATGACATAGTCGAAAAACTTTGTCTCGGTTTTCAATTAAGGACAAGTTGTCGGTTCAAGATGTTCCGATCATGGATTTCGAGCCAAAAAAGTGGCGTCACCCTAGATACATGATATAATGGCCACACGTCAAGTTTGAGCCATTTCAGGTGTCGGTGATAACTTTTACACTCTTTTCAATTAAGGACAAGTGGCTTTTCCATCCCGATTTTGGCCATTTTCTTAATTGAATGATATTTTTATAATTTAATGAGCTTAAAATGATTAGGTATGGACAATTTCGTGTCTTTGATGTTAAGAGTTCAGAACTTGACATTCAGAAGCCATCCCCTAGCTAAATTAGTTGTTTCAAGCTCGTAAGGAGGCAATAAGGCACCTGAGTTGCGCCAAGGCAATAAGGAACCCGCAAGTTTCAAGTTGACGAGGACTCTATGAAGTTTCTAGAAGATAATTTCGTGGCTCAGATGAGGAGGCAAGTTCAAAGTCATCTCAGCAACTTTATGGCAATTTCTTAAGGATCGGAGTCGTCTCCTTGCTCGAGGAAGTCGTCTCCCTGGACCTGGAAGACTTGGTGACCAAGCAAACTTACTTTGGGCCGAAGGAATGAGGATCTCCAAGCCCATTTCGTTCCCTATATAAAGAGGCTATCCCCTGCTTCAAAAACAACAACCACGCTTCAACACGTTACAAACTTGTTCCACGCAAAAATTCAAAGCTCCGCGCTTTTCTCTCAATTTTCTCTACAGACATTCTGCTGAAATCTTCAGATTTCCTCTTTGTTCATCACGAGTTCATACTTGTTTTTCAATATTTTCTCTTTCAATCTTATCTCCGGACATACAAACACTGTACACGTGTTTTCTTTTCATAAATAACAATCAACTTGTTATTTTCTCTCTCTTCCAATCAAGAATAGCTTTGAAACACTGAATTTAGGAAAACTTGTTTGGGATCGATGCTTTAAATGTTTCGGTTTGACTTTGATCCAGTCCCCACAAATCCATGTAACATTCTCATGTCGGGTCGGTCCAGTACATCTATTCTCCAACATGTACCCATATGTTGACTTGATATCTCATATCCATGACAACCACTTGTCATCAGTCACTACACATACTAGTCTCAATGTATTATTGTTGTCCTAATCCTCAATAATACTTGACTAGGGACCTTTAAGAAAAATATCATAATTATTCTAAGGACGTTATTATATTTACATATATTACGCAAACTTCATATGAAATATAATAACGGAATTTGCCATATAATATATAATGTAAGCATGATAAATGGTTATAAAACATAATCAATTGTTAGGTTTCAAGTAATATACCAATGAGACTAAGACCAATCACTAATGTATCTAATACCAAGTGAGCTAGTAAGACGATCATGCTTCTATTGCGTCAGAGGCTTCGTCAATGGATCGGCAACATTGTCATCAATAGGTATTTTGCATACCTTCACATCTCTTCTATCAATAATTTCTCAGATGAGATGGAAACGTCGAAGTATATGTTTGGATCGTTGGTGAGATCTAGGTTCCTTAGCCCGTCTAATAGCTCCATTGTTGTCACAAAAGAGCTGGAGAGGATCTGTAATGCTAGGCACAGCCCCAAGTTTAGAAATGAACTTCTTGATCCAAACAATCTCCTTAGCTGCTTCACTAGCATCTATATACTCGGCCTCTGTTGTAGAATCGGCTACTATTTCTTGCTTCGAACTCTTCCAACTTACAGCACCACCATTTAAACAAAACACATATCCAAAAATCGATCGGGAATCATCCTTGTCAGTTTGGAAGCTTGCATATGTGTAACCTCTCACAGTGAGTGACACGGGAGTGTCCCATTCTCTTCAACAAGATGATTTGGGTGAAGTTGCTATAATTAGTGAAGCAAGCACCTTGCCATGTGAGCAGCTTGCTGTGTGGACATGTCATCACAGGTGGGACCAAGGGAGCAACGTTGGAGCCAAGCAAGCACCTTTCCAACATTGAGCCTAGTTGGAAGCAAGCACCTCTCTTGGCTTGACATGTGTTTTCATCATCCTTTCACGCCATGACACATGTAACTCAACATTTTTGGCTAGGAAAACCCTTCGGATGAAGCACTCTCCTTTTGTTGGATGAAAATGCAAGTTGGTAGCAAGTTGGAAACATCATCATTTTGAGCATGGAATGGAGGAATTCGACTGCCTACAATCCGAATCCATTTCACACTTGTTTAGATTATGTTTCTAGCTAATTCGGGTAGTTTATGCTAAGCTTGCTTTGTTAGCTTAATTAAGTGTGTTTAAGTTGTTAATCCTAGTATATATGCTACGGATGAGTACTATTCTCATTAGACTTGAATTTTGTAAACTTTGAACACTTGTTTTGCTTTGTAACCTAGTCTAGGTTCTTGTAAACTTTCCTTGTCAATTTGAGTGGTGGAATTCTGTATCTCATCTTGATTTGGAGCAATAGAAGCTTGTTCATCTTTTGAGTTTCATTTGTGGTGTATTCTGTATCAAGTGATATTCATTTGATGGTGAGTTTCCACCGATTTAAATCCTCTTGGTGGTGATTTTCTGTATCCTTGAGCTATTTGAACCTGTGTGCTTAATCCTTCGATTCCTTTGTGAATTGATCCATAGTTTAGCCTAAACACTACCCAAACACTAACCCTTTAGGATTTTGAAGTGCAACTTTAAGCACTTTAAGCACTTAATAGGTTCGGGTACTTGGTGAAAGCAACTCATTTAAGGCCTTTTGAACCAACCCCGTATCAAATTGGTATCAGAGCTTTGGTTGTAGGGAGATTCATCATGTCTCAACAAGGAAATGATGGGGTTCGAGTTGCTCCTAATGAAACGGTTGGGACTTCATAAGTCACTCTGATGCCAACGAAGGAAAACCGAAAAACAAAACAAATACGCAGCGGAAAATAAAATGGGTTCCCAACCAGAATCCTTACGAAGATGAGCCAAGTGATGATAGAAAGTATACCTTAGGAAGCGAAATCACAGAACAATTTGGAGTTCGAAACTACTGTAGCGAAATCCTTCTTGGTTCTCGCCTCTAAGGAGTCCACACGATCAATAGTCAATCAAGATTGAAGCTTGAATCTCTTTCGTGTTGTGCTAGCAAAACGTTAGAGAGTTTTTTGCTTTTTTTAGAAAGGGTTGACGGCTTAGAATATGTGTTAACCTTTTTCCCTAGGTAAAATAACATTTATTTATACCTAGGTTAAGATGAATTTGATGGACATGATTAAACACTTTAATCATGATTATTAAGCCACTAATTTGGGCTTAATGGACCAATTATTTAATTGGTTTTTTGGGCATAACCCAACATACTCCATTATTATTTATATTTATAGGGGTGTAAGCGATACAGTACAGTTCGTGAACTACTCGAACTCGACTCGATAAAAATTCGAGTTCGGCACGGAAAATTCGAGCCGAGCTCGAGTAACTTAATACTCGGCTCGTAGGCTGGTCGAGCCTAATCGAGCCCCTTAAAATATTATAGGTATTTATAGTCAATTACTAAAATAACCTTAGACACAGATTATATAGGTTTTTACATTAGGGATAAATTTGTTAAACCTATTGTTGTCTAAAAACCAAAACCTAATTCGAGTCTTTCTTTCTCTCTTTTCAAAATCAGGCAATGCCGCATTTCACCTTCTTCATCGTCTTTTTTTCTTTTCCCCCAAAAAATCAATCTTCTTTGCTTCTTCAGTTCTTCCCCGAGTCCCGACCGTCGACACAGCCTATTACTTGCCCAAAGAGATAAGGTACGCCGTCGAAGAGTGCGCTCTTTCTCCTCCAACTTCGCCGGCGATTTGTTTAGATCTCTCTACTCTCATGGTAATACTCTCTTTCAGCAAACATTTTGGTTTTGTGTATGATTTGTCTTGGAAGGCTTAGGAAAATGATGTTCTTTTGTTATTATTTTTACTTGTTTTACTGTAAGGAGCCGCTTTCAAGTCGAACAAGTTCCAATGAATCTTTAAATCTCCTTTTTTAAAAAATTTTCATTTCCATCCTATCGTTTCAAGCAAATCTCAATTAGATATAGGTGAAGAATCAGGTGGACCTAAGTGAAGTATTTTTGTGAATGTGTTGTTGTATATTCAAAACTGTCATTTGGGAGTTGCTCCGTCAGTTTTTCCTTCTTCATATGATTGATTTCCAAATTACCAATTCTTTTGGAGGGCATTTTTTCATACATTTTTTACAAATCAAAAGGGAAATACATAATTCTTTTGTTAGGAACAGAACAGGGCTGTGTTGAAGCCATGGGGATTTCTGAGAGAGGTCCAATATTTGTACAAAATATATATATATATATATATATTCTTGTATTTAGATTCCATTGTACATGAATCTCATGTAAACTTTTTGTAATGTGTAACAGTGAAAATTATTCTCCTATATGTCAATTCTTTCTTCTTCTTTTTTTGTTTTTTGTGTGCAAGTTGCCTTTTTCAGGTTGTTAAATTATAAAAGTTTATGCTGATGGGTTTCTTTCAAGGAATTTTGGTTCTGGTCATCAGTTTATGTACTAATGTCTAATGGGATGATTCAGAATTAAATCACTATGTATAATTTCCTGGATTCACATCTTGCTGATATGCTTTCAAGAACTATTTGGTCAGCAACTGCTAAAAGGAGTCAAATGACAATATTTACTTACATACATGGATGAATTTATGTTGATAAGATGTAAAATTTTCTAGTCTGAGCAATCAATCTTCACCTGATTCTTTTGATTTTTTTAATTGTTTTTTGGTAACCGGTTCTGGGTACTTTTGATTAACAAGAATTCAAGCCGCTAAAATTTGATGATATATTTGAAAATGTTGGAAAATTGAAAATTTTAGACCCTCTACCGAGCTTAACGAGCAATTCGTATAGGCTCGTGATTGGTCCTCAACGAAACACAAGATAAATTCCCCACAAAAATCTAACTAAGGTAGCTAGGGTAAGTAGGGGTCGAACCCACAGAGAGAGAGTTGATTAACTTCTTATCTAATCAATTATATTAAAGAAAACAAGACTAAAAATATAACTAATGAGAATTAAATCTATGATAACTAATTAAGAGAACTAAAGCAAATTATAAAGAAAACCTAAATATATGAAAAAAACTTTCAAATATAAATAAGAAACCACTAAATATAAATAAGAGGCCTCCAACATAGGATTAATTATCACTCATGACAAATTAACTTGGATCATCGGTATCAAAAGATTATGAAATCTATGGATAGCTTGTACTATTACGTTAGGCACAAAGATTAACCCTATTATTCAAGATTTTGTACTATTACGCCTCAGAAACATGGATAAAGCACTAAGTTCATGTAATTAAAACAAGCACAAATCATGATAAGGCTATTACGTTACAAATCAATCATTGTTATCCCTAATTCTCTTGAAAGGAATGATGAGTTCTCAATCAATTGCTACTAAGTAATCAAATCACTACTATTACGCTGTGATTCAATCTAGCATATGTAAGCTATACTTCTCAAGAATGCACTGGTTACAATCCATCAAAATAAGAAAACATGGCATTAAAACAGAGAATTAAGAAATACCCAAAAAGAATTCATATATAAGCACAAAATCTCCCCATGAAAATAGTCAAGAGATCAAATTAAAATCCTACATTGGAGAAAATAAGTATCTAGCCACTCATGAATTGAGTGACCCTCAAAACCATAAAGAAAATAGAAGAAAACTTAGGTAATTAAGGTCTGAACGGCGGCTCTCCTCCAAAGAATAGAAAACTATCGAACCTCTCATCAAAATATGGGAGAAAGATAGGCTATTTATACTAGAAAACTAGGGCAAATTAACCTAGGGCTAAATAGAATTTTAAGCACATAAAACCTCCTCCAAATTAGGTTAATTTTCGTCCTCCAAGGTTGGGCTAACTCTCCATACCGAATTATACCAATCTGGGCCGAAATCCATGGGCTTTTCACGTTCAGCTTTCATGCAAAAACTTCAGGGGTATTTTCGTCATTGAAAACGGCCAAACTGGAACTCGAGCAAAGAAAAGTTGTAGATCTTTGAGTTAGATTTCCAATGAATTTTGAATCATCTCAATTGGACTTCTGTAGAGAAAGTTATGATTTTTCTCCCAAACTATCGCTAAAATTGGAATAAATTGGAAAAGCTTCAAGAGAACGACATCAACTTGTGCTGGAATTGGCAGGCCCGACTGTCCCTGGGCGCCCAGATGAAATGCCTAGCCGCCCAGGTTAACAACCTTGCCGCCCAGGTCATCTGGAGAAACTGTCAGCAAGTTGCATCTCTTCTTCACTTGACTTATGTTCTTGATCCTTTCATCTTGGAAAGTTGTTGCATTGATCTTCATGGCTTCTTCAAGCATCAAATTAAGCTTCAAAGAGTCTTCAATCACGAACATAAAACCTCCAAAATCTTCTCGAAAAGTCCTTGTAAATATTTGTGTCAATATTTCATCAAAATAGCTCCAAAAAGTAGGAAAAATAGTACTTTTCAACTTTTCTCATCTTCAAGACCTAAAATCACAAATATTAACAAATTGAGATATAATCAAGCGTAAATAGAGCTAAAAACATAGGAAAATGACCCTAAAAATGTGTACTATTTTGGTCTGATCATATTTCCCCCACACTTGAACTTTGCTAGTCCCTTAGCAAATATCAAATATCTGCTTTCTCTCAAAATAAAAACAGTTCAAAATCATTTTCAATTTGCATACACATGTTAAAGAACAACTTAATCATGAAATCAAGAATGACATAGAACAATGAGAATACTCAATTCTAAAGACCAAGTAATAGCAAGCATCATCATTCTTAAATAAGTATAATAAAAGAAGTTCAATTCACTCATCATCATTGACATCACATGACCATAACTTACCATAGGCTTGTATATACATCTATTTCCAAAGGAAAACTAATATCATGGATATTTATCAAAAATTAGAATGGGTTAAAAAGGATGACTTATTTTTAAGAAAACAAGGTTACTAACCTTAGAAGTGTTCATGATGTAGGGGTTACTAACTCCCTTTTTTCTTTTGAGGTTACTAACACTCTTATTTTTTCAAAGGGACAATACTTCTGCAATTCCATGCCTCTAATCCTCTTTTAAGGTCATTAACGTCTTTTTTATTGTTATTATTATATACTTTTTTTTTAAGAGTGACAACTATGGAAAGATCAGAAGTATCTCTTCTACTCTTTCATGAAAATACTTTTTTTTTAAAAGATTTTAGCTACCCTTCATACCCCCACACTTTATCTTTGACATATCCATGACATACTTCTATAAACGTTCTCAAGATTCAACACAAGTTCTAGAAGTAAATAGTCATGGAAGCAATGAATGAATAAGATCATATCACAATCCAAAACTATACTTAATTCTAAGAAATTTTAACGTCATGCTAAAAACTCAATCAAAGAAATAAGCATTCTTAAAATTCTAAGCATCTATCACCCATAATCAAATCATCAATCAATATGTGTATGAAAACAAAAATTTATTTTCGAAAATCATGGGAGTGAGACCAATCAAATCATCCTAAAAATAAAAACAAAAACATAGTTCCACTTTCGTAGGCATACGGTGGCATTTAGCGTATGACACAAGCCTTTAAACCTCTATGTGTCCATAAAGAAGGAGTTCTAGTCTCCTGAGGGTTTACTTAACTAGGACGACACCCACAAACGTGTTTAAAGTTAGGGAGCGAAAATTTTGAAATTTAGGTACAAAATTAAGTAATTCACCATTCACCGCACCCCCCCCCCCCCAACACTTAAAGTTAACATTGTCCCCGATGTTAAAGAATCAACAAATCAAACAAACAAAGGTGGCTTGCGAAAAATTAAGGAGTTTAAGTTTGAGTGGTGTACCTTTGTGGTGTTGATGAAGTTGGAACTTAAGCAAAAAGACAATAATTAAAATTAAAGGGAAAGGGGATAAAGGAAAAACTTAATAGTCTTATTAATTGATTTAGAAAATAAAAACATACTTGAAAATTAAATAACTAAACCCTAATTGCATAAAAATAAAATCCTAAAACCTACGATAGATTAAGCTTAGGAAAGCTTAAACAGGCTTAGCAAGAGCCTTCTCCATTAGCTCGACAAAATCCTCCAAGCTCTTGGTAATGTCATTAACATCCTCTCGAACAGCAGCAACTCTAGCTTGAAGTCCCTTGATCTCCATAAGAATTGGATGAGTTTTGGGCTGTGGAATTCCCTTGTATTGAATGACTTCTTCATCCGCTTGAGATTTGTAATCAAGGTCCAAACTAGGGTCAGTCTCAGATGAAACAGAGATGACAGACTTACCTTTAACTCGAGTGGTTTTGTCTACTTTTTTCTCCATTGATTTGGCTGACATCTTGGAAAGAATCTCACTTCCTTCCACACGATAAACAGCAGCTACAACAGGCTTTGACATGGCATGAGATGTCGATGAAAAAAGCATGATTGTGGTCCAATTGAAACCCACGAGGAAGAGGGATCGATGATGCTGGAGGAGTTGGGCAAAGAGGACAATAGGAAGGGGGACGGTGTTGAGCAAGCTTTGGTTGATAAGGTGGTCAATAGGGCTTGCTCGTGTAACCCGAAAGAGGCGGAAAAGGGGCTGCACGATTCCATCCTTGGGGGCGATATCCTCCCTTGTGAAAATTCTTTGGTGTTCCTCTTGATTGTTGTGAAAATTTATTTTTCTTGAAAGAAAAGAAATCCTTCACAGGTAGACCAGCATGATCAACTTCCTCATTCTCTCTTATCACTTGTTGCATGTAGGCATTCTTCACCTTCTTCCAAAGCTCTTGGGAGATTGTTCTTGCTTGGATTCCAGGCTTGGTGTCAATATCCTCCTTAGGAATTACGGCAACCAAAGCTAAAATCTCATGGCAATCTTCACGTGTGAATCTGCCTTGAAAGTTCGTAGAATAAAACGTCACACCAAGGTTTTGGAATTCAGCACTCATGGTGAAAAATTGAGTATCGAAAGCATCCATGTTGTAGGCCATATAGACACAATCAATTGATCAAAAGAGAGTTTAAAGTTTCTACACAACTCAAAACAACAACTAGTTAGTTTTCTAATTTTTATTCATCAAAAATTAATTAACCAAATATGAAATTGAGGCATAATCGATTAAGAACAAATCTGGAAAATTAACTTGAGAAGAAGAAAAATAGAACTTACCAATCTAGCTGCAGATTTGAAGTGAAGAAAAATAAAGGCTAGGTCTCTTTATATAAGCAATTCATCCTAAACCTAATTGGATTTTATTTACTTGATGACAAAGTAAAAGAAGGTTCTAAGAAAGTCCTAAATATACTTAAACCTGATTGGAGAAGAATAAATACGGATTGGATTTTAATTCAACTCAAGATCCTTTCCAAATTTGGATTCTGAATTTTTCTGGAACGTCAGGATACAGCTGGTTGGCTAGCATCTCAACCTGGGTGCCTGGAGTACTTACGTAGGTGCCCGGGAACTATCGGGGTCCAGTTTTGTGCACATGATATTGTACTTGGTGGCTCCCTGATGCTCTTGGTTTTTGGCCTCCTGGGTGATTAGCATGTGCGGCTGGGTGCCCAAGCTGAACACGTATTTCACCTCCATATTTTTCCTTCTTTGCTCACCTAAATTGCTTCCACTACTTCACAAAATAAATTTGTGAAATTGCATAAAATGTTATCAAGCAAAGAATGATATGAAATTCCAAAAATTCTTCAACAATCATAATCTAAATAAATTCAAGAGTTAGAATTAAGTATACTCTCTTCTTTTTTGGCATCACCATCTAGTAATAGGCCTTTGTATCTATAAAATCAAGCAAAAAGAGAATTAGTTCAATTAATAATGAATGTTAAAAATAAAATTATAAAGAGAAATGTTAGAGAAAATTGGGTTGCCTCCCAACAAGCGCTTGTTTAAAGTCATTAGCTCGACTTTCCCAAGGTTATTCTTCAAGAGTTGGTGGTTCGTAGATTGGTTCTTTTAATTCCATTTCTTCAAGCCAACATGTTGGTGCAGGTTCAAGAAAAGGCTTTAATCGATGTCCATTGACTACGAAAGTGATTTGTTAGGCAAAGTTGAATTTCAAGGCAAGAAGACATGTCAAGAGGCAGCGTAGCACTGGAGCACATGGGGCGCGAGGCAAACCACATGGGGCACCAAGCATGGTGCACGGGCGCCCAGCACCAGTCGGGAGCGCCACCCAGCACCCATATGGGCGCAGGCGACCTGGGGCCTGAGGCCAACGCCCTGGGCGCACAAGCCAACGACATGGGCACCCAGGGGGAGTTGGGGCCAGAACCCGCGCACGCGCCAACAACATCCCGCGTCACTTCACCTTGAAGCTTCTCCAATTGTTTCCAGATTTGGCGACCCTTCTGTATTTTGGTCATAACTTTCGATCTAGAACTCCATTTGAGGCAATGAGTAGGCGTTGGAAAGCTAACTCCGAGAGCTACAAATTTTGTGTTTTGGTCGAAGCCCAGTTTTGCCGTTATCGTGGACGAAAATGCCCCTGAAGTTTCTGCAGATATGCTGGACCTTGAAAAGCCCATAAATCAAGCCCAAGATGAAATGATAAACCCTAATTCGGTACTAAGGGATAGCCCAGACCCATACCTGGAGGACGACTTTAAACCCAATTAAAGGTGGTTTAATGAGTTTAAATTATTATCTTGTCCTAGGTTAAGTTAACCCTAAGTCTCTAGTATAAATAGCCACCTTTTCTCTCTAGAAAATGAGTTTTGGAGGTTGGATGAATTTGGAGAGCTAAGGGAGCCGCCGGCCATACTCTATCTTTATAGGTTTTTCTATTCCTTTTTCTTTTGATGGCTACTCAATTCATGAGTAGCTAATCTTTTATTTTCTCCAATGTAGGATCATATTGATCTCTTGACATTTTATTTATGGGGAGACTTTTGTTCTTAATAATTTGATTTTTACTTGAATATGTTTCTTATCTCTGTACTTCATCTTTTGTGTTCATGTTTGATTGGTTAGGAGCGCTACTAATCTTGATAAATATGGATGCTATAGTTAGAATCTTTGATGCAAAGTAACAATTGAGCTTAGGAGTCCTAGTTCAATGGGATATCAAACCTTATTGAAACCTATAGGCCGAACGGAAATAGGTGTAGATAAGTTTGGTTTTAATTTAATTAAGCATGCAAGCATATAATAATCTTAATGCTTTATTCTGGAACTGGTTGATGGAATAAAAGTGTTGATCTTTGGACCGAACGGAGAAAGGTTGACTAGTAGCATGTTAGGGAAAGTAGGAGTCCTCGCCCTAGACCATTTAATCAAGTGGAGTTGTTAAGATATTAAGAGGAGTAATTTGTTCTAATGAAAGTTGAAGCCTACGTCTTAGGATATATACTACTTTGGAATGATTTATGGTGCTTAATTGATTGGCAATTAATATCAAATTCATGTTTTGTGTCAATGATCCATGATTAATCTTGTCAAGAGTGAAATAGGTTCTATGTTGGAGGCTTGTTTTGCATAGTTGATTACTTAATTTACTTTGTTCTTAATTTGCTTTGGTAGTTATAATTTAGAATTTCAAACTACTGTCTTCTTTCAAACTACTCGTTTTTAACATAATTAATTAGTAAAGAAATTATCCTCTCTCCCTGTGGATTCGACCCCTACTTACCCTAGCTATTTAGTTAAGTTTTGTGGGGAATTATCTTGTGATTTGTTCAACGACCGATCATGTGCTGGTTCCAATAGTACCAATTCCTTGCACTTCTCCTTTGGAGTTATCTCCAAAGGTGACATCTTTTCCTTCCTTCTTAGTGAGACTAATGAACTGTTCCTTATCACCGGTCATATGTTTACAGCAGCCGCTATCAAGATACCACGGCTTCCTCTTTTGTAGTTGAGCCTTCAAACATTCTTCATTCTGCTCCTGCTCAACCTGCAAGCACAGTTCTTTAGTATGCAGATTTAGGTACCCATATTGCTATGGGTCCTTGGTGGTTAGTAACAACATAAGTTCCTTTAGGCACCCAGATCTTTTTGATCTCAGGTTGATTCCAATCTCTCTGGTAGCAGTTAAGAGATTGATGGCCTCTATTGCCACAGATATAACACACCATAGCTCTTGGCCTATAGTTCTTTGAGTTCCTGTTACCATTGAAGCGATTGCTTCCAGATGTTTTAGTGACATTAATGTCAGCTTTCTTGAGCTCATTTAACTCATGCTCAAGTTTCTCTTTTTCCTCTGTTGCATGCTTTAATGCTTCCTCAGCAGTGTTCTTTGATTCCTGCATGCTTGTTAGTTCTTTCTTTAAGCAATCCAAATCATTCATCAAACCAGAATTCATTTTCTTAAGAGCTTTATATCTAGCAGTCAATTTCTCGAAATCATCATATAAACTATCAAATTCAAACTGCAGTTCTTCAAAAGAAACAATAGAATCAGAAACTACCTCAGTTTCATTTCCTTTGGCCATGAGACACAGATTAGCTTTGATGTCTTCTTCAGCGTCACTGGTTTCTAATGAAGAAGTGTCACTGCCAGACCAGGTTCCAACCATCATTACTTTCTTCTTTTTCTTCTTGTCCTTCTTCTGATTTTCTGTGTTCTTCAATGGACATTCTGGCTTTATGTGTCCAGGTTTTCTACATCCATAACAGATCACAGGGGTCTGTTTGCTAGCTTCACCCTTGAATTTGTCCTTCTTGTCTTGTGTGGAACTTTCATGAGCAGCTTGAAGCTTTTCCCAAATTTCTCTTGCTGAAGTGCACTTTGCGATTCTATTGAATTCAAGTTCACTTAAGGCATAGTGAAGTGTATGAATTGCCTTATAGTTTAACTCGACTTTTCTTATATCCTCTAGTGTCCATTCTTCTCTTTTCCTTGAAGGAATGTATGGTCCATTTTCAACTACTTCCCACATCTCATAGTTGTTTGCACGCATATAAACCATTATTCGAGTCTTCCAGAACTGATAATCAGTGCCATCAAAGAGAGGAGGTCGATTAATTGAATGCCATTTACCAGCTATGTTGAGACTTGATGAAGTTGCCATCTTTGGATCACTCTTGCGGCTGTCAGTCCGATCTACTCAAGAGTCAGGCTCTGATACCAATTGTTGGTCTGCTTAGGCGTGCTAGAGGGGGGTGAATAGCACTTTATCGAATTTTTAAGTTCACTGAAAAGCGTTAAAGACACTATCTCAGAGTATATTAAAGTCACTAATGCAAAGTTGGGAAATAAACATTAATTGAATATAGGTGAAGGTTAGAGGATAAAAATAAAGACTTTAACAGCTGAATAGTGGAAAAGTAAGAAGATTGAGAGAAGATAAAACTGGAACGATAGAGTGAGGGATAGAAGATTGATGACACGTCGATTTATAGAGGTTCGGCCTTTCGCACCTACGTCCTCTACCTTGGATACCCCACCAAGGATTTTCAAATCCACTAAACAGTGAAGTTAACCAGGTCTTCACCAAACCAATTACAATCCCAAAGCTTCAAACCCAAAGCTTTGACTCCGAGTGCAAACCACACACTCAATACAACCCCAAGTACAAACCCACACTTGTAAAAACACAAATAAACAAGTATCAAAGTGTAGAAATGATCTCAACAGATCGAAATACACACATTCAGACCTAAAACAATCTAAAGGTTCAAACTTTAAGCGCTATGACAAAGATCCAAGCAAACTAGATAAGCTCAATTAAGAACAAGACTTGGATGTTAGGGATTTTTTAAATTCTGGAGAGAGAGAATAATCTGATCTTCAATTGTGCTCCAAAACTTATCCTCAAACGGTTAGATTTGAGTATTTATACTTCTCTCTAGCAAACTAGTCGTTTGGTTTGAAATTCAGACCATTTTCCCGTTTTTCTTGTCATTTAGTCGCGCCAGCTGTTAACAGCTTTAGCGCGTCAGTACGTTGATCGCTTCAGCGTGTCCGTACTGTTTGTCCTGTGGTTGCTAGTTGCCTTTACTTCCAGATCATTGATCCCCTTAATGTCTTCAAGTTTTCTTCTCACTTCAAAATTTGTTATTGACTTGATGATTCTTCACACATGCTGTCTTGATTGCATTGACTAAATTCTGACTTTTTCTTTCTGAATTGGCCGTCTTTGGCTTAAATGATCTTCTTTAAAATTCTTGAACTCTTCATGGCATTCTTCTACATTAGTGTCTCTAATGCAGTATTCTTTTTAAGGATCTACAATGCTACAACCTTTCTCTATTGAAGGTTTTACTGCACACTAAGTAGATATGTTAGCTTACATAATTAAGCTTATTTTGTTATAATAAAAAACAGTCAGGGTTCAACATCCTTATGCTCCTTCAAAACTCTGATCAACTTCTCTTCTTGTAAATCAGTCAATTTGTTTGAGATGATCACAGGAAGTGTCTCATTGTCTCCAAGGAAAGCATACTTCAATCCATCTGGTAATGGCTTCAATTTGACTTTAGGTGGTTGTTGAATAGATGGTAAAGGCATAGGCTTTGGCTCCAGACGAACATATGAAACCGACACCTTCTCATCTTCTTTAGGTAACACTTCTAGGTCAAGAATAGTGTCCTCTAGTTCTTTTGATAGTTTCACCTATGATTCTTTGGCTTCTTCTTTGTCCAAGCTGTTCGTGATGATGGTTTCAAGTTCATCCTCGTGATTGATTGAAGCAACCTGGTCAACAAGAATATCAATACAGTCAATAGCAAAAGCAGAATGTTCTTCAACAGGATATTTCATAGTTTTATAAATATCAAATTCAAGTTCTTCCCCATCAAATTCCAAATTGATCTTTCCATCATGAACATTGATTCTTGCTCTTGCAGTGGACAAAGGTCTTCCAAAGAGAATTGGCATAGGAGGCAATCCTTGGTCATCACTACTCATCTTTAAGATGTAGAAGTCTGCAAGAAAAACAAATTTTCCTACCTGCACTAAAACATCTTCAACCAAGCCTTCAAGGCGAACATTAGTTCTATCAGCAAGTTGAATGATAAGTTTAGTTTTGACCATTTGTCCTAAACCTAATTTCTCATAAACAGAATATGGCATAATATTAATGGAAGCTCCTAAATCAAACATTGCTTTCTCTATTCTTTTACCCCCTATACTACATGGTATAGATAAAGATCCTAAATCCTTGCATTTATGAGGTAATTTCCTTTGAAAAGCAACAGAGACATTCTCATTCATAAATACCCTATTCTGACGAAACTCTTTCTTATCAGTGCATAATTGTTTAAGAAATGATGCGTACCTGGGAACCTTCTCAATTGCAGCATCTATAGGAATGTTTACCTCTAATTTGCAAAGCGAATCAAGTAGATCATCCTCACTACATCTTCTTCATTTTGATATCAACCTTTGAGGATAGTGTGCAGGTTCTTGAGAAATTTCCATTGGATCCTTTTTCTTCTTCTTTGGTTTCTCTTCATCCCTTGCAGGAGTTGGAGAAATTTCTAAAGAAGAAATTGGATTCTTCTCTTCCTACACTCTTTCGACAATGGTATTATTATCTTTTGACAAATTTTCTTGAACTGTAGAGACTTGAGTTGTTGGAGAAACAAAGGGTGGTGGCATTGAAGTAAGAATTGGTGATTCCATCTCCCTTGCATACCACGACTGATTCTCTTCCATCCCAATTGAATTAACTCCAAGACCTTGCGAATTATGCATTCCAACGTCATACTTTACTCCATTCATACTCCTTTGAGTTAAGTTCGAAGAGGTGTGAACAGGTTGATATGATATTTGGTTTGTCATTTGGCTTGCGATGAATTTGGTGAACACAGTGGCCAGAGATGTCAATACTGAGCTCATGTGGTTGATGCTCTCTTTCACTTCACCAAAGGATTCCTCCATTGGCTTAGTTGTTGAGTATTCCTCTTCCACATTAAATTGATGGGCACTCTCTGCCATAATATTCAACAATTCTCTAGCTTCTTCAGGAGTCTTGTATGTTAAACCTCCTCCACTGGTGGCATCTATGTAAAATCGATCATCATATAACAATCCATCGTAGAAGTTCTGAATCAAAAGCTCTTCAAGCATCAACTTGCATGGGCTACTATCACACAACTTATTGTACCTTTCCCAGTATTGGTACCATTTTTCATTTGGAAGTTGTCAACATCTACTAATATCCTTTCGAATACTTGCACGTTTCGACTCTGGAAAGTACTTGTTGAGAAATGCATGCTCCAATTCAGTCCATGAAGTGATGGATCTTGGTGGTAAATTTCAAAACCATCTCTTCGCTTTTCCATGAAAAGTAAGTGGAAAAGTTCGCAGCTTCACTTGTTCAGTAGGCATCCCAGTGATTGCAACACTCACGATACGGAAAGTCTATAGATGATCATATGGATCTTCATGAAGTTCACCATGGAAAACAGGTAACATACGAATCATTCCAAGCTTTAATTCATAGGTCATGTCCATCTTAGGGTAATCAATGCAGAGGGTTTTGATTTTAAAGTTGAAAATCAAATCTCTCAACGAGCGTGATTGTTCCATTGGAATTCCCTACAAATTAAAGATGATCAAGTGTAAAAATATAAAGAAAAAGAATAATTAAAAAGAAAAGAAATTAAAAAAACCTCTCCCCGGCAACGGCGCCAAAATTGTGATCGATCGTCAACGAAACACAAGATAAATTCCCCACAAAAATCTAACTTAGGTAGCTAGGGTAAGTAGGGGTCGAACCCACTGAGAGAGAGTTGATTAACTTCTTATCTAATCAATTATATTAAAGAAAACAAGACCAAAAATATAACTAATGATAATTAAATCTATGATAACTAAGACTCCGTTTGGTTCACAGAAAATAACTTCCAGAAAATATTTTCTTCACTTTCCAGTGTTTGGTTCATGGAAAATAGGCTGCTCAAAGGAAAATGAATTGTGGGTCAACGGAAAAATGACCCTTTACACGGTGTAGCTTAACTAAAAAGACCAACCTATAACCCCACCCCTTAAATCTGAAATTTCATCATTCTTTTTAGAACTATTCTACTAGAAACCTCAAAATTGACAATATTGTAGGTTTCCCGGCGACCACATGTTGCTTCTTTCTTAATTTTTCTTTCATTAATTTCTTTTTTCTGTTCTTGAAACCGACGGAGAACAACTCACCATACCCACTAATCACTGCTCTTC
Source organism: Corchorus capsularis (assembly GCA_001974805.1). Classification (NCBI taxonomy): domain Eukaryota; kingdom Viridiplantae; phylum Streptophyta; class Magnoliopsida; order Malvales; family Malvaceae; genus Corchorus; species Corchorus capsularis. Next base: position 53,270 of record AWWV01008393.1, read on the forward strand.
TTCTTGTCTTCCACAATTCAAACTAAAAATTAAAACGATAATTTAGAGACCCATAACCTAAAAGAACTTCACCTGTGCAAGAATTGCTTGTTGCTTTGTAATGTCAAGCTGGAGCACCCAAGTCACACGAAGAAGAAGAAGAAGAAGAAAAGTTTGGGGCTTTTGCAAAATACAAGGCTTGGGCTTGGGCTACAAAAATCTGATGGGTTTTGTTGTTTGCTTTTGATTTATATATATAGCTATTAAATTTAATCAATACTTTTATATTATTCGGTCTAATAATACTTTAAATTATATTTATGCAAAATATTACTATTATTTTTGATAATTCTCCAGAAATCACCAAACAATAAAAAATATTTTCAACCAAAACTTCCAAACACTAGAAAATATCAAATTTTCCAGAATTAAACAAGTTAATTTTCCAGAAGTTATTTTCTGGAAGTTAATTTATGTGAACCAAACGGAGTCTAATTAAAAGAACTAAAGCAAATTATAAAGAAAACCTAAATATATGAAAGAAACTTTCAAATATAAATAAGAAACCTCTGAATATAAATAAGAGACCTCCAACATACGATTAATTATTACTCTTGGCAAATTAACTTGGATCATCGATATCAAAAGATTATGAAATCTATGGATAGCTTGTCTGGGTTTAAAAGGTGAATTTTAAATCCATAATTAACAAATTAGTTAATCTCACTCCGTTAGGCACAAAGATTAACCCTATTATTCAAGATCCCGTACTATTACGCCTCAGAAACATGAATAAAGCATTAAGTTCATGTAATTAAAACAAGCACAAATCATGATAAGGCTATTACGTTACAAATCAATCATTGTTATCCCTAATTCTCTTGAAAGGAATGAAGAGTTCTCAGTCAATTGCTACTAAGTAATCAAATCACTACTATTACGCATGTGATTCAATCTAGCTATTTAAGCTATACTTCTCAAGAATGGACTAGTTACAATCCATCAAAATAAGTAAAAATGGCATTAAAACAGAGAATTAAGAAATACCCCAAAAAAATTCATATATAAGCACAAAATCTCCCCATGAAAATAGTCAAGATATCAAATTAAAATCCTACATTGGAGAAAATAAGTATCTAGCCACTCAAGAATTGAGTGACCCTCAAAACTATAAAGAAAATAGAAGAAAACTTAGCTAATTAAGGTTTGACCGGCGGCTCTCCTCCAAAAAGTAGAAAACTATCGAACCTCTCATCAAAATATGAGAGAAAGATAGACTATTTATACTAGAAAACTAGGGCAAATTAACCTAGGGCTAAATAGAATTTTAAGCACATAAAACCTCCTCCAAATTAGGTTAATTTTCGTCCTTCAAGGTTGGGCTAACTCTCCATACCGAATTATACCAATCTGGGCTGAAATCCATGGGCTTTTCATGTTCAGCTTTCATACAGAAACTTCTGGGGTATTTTCGTCATTGAAAACGACCAAACTGGAACTCGAGCATAAAAGAAAAGTTGTAGATTTTCGAGTCAGCTTTCCAACGCATTTTGAATCATCTCAATTGGACTTCTGTAAAGAAAGTTATGATTTTTCTCCCAAACTATCGCTGAAATTGGAATCAATTGGAGAAACTTCAAGAGAAAGATATCAACTTGTGCTGGAATTGGCAGGCCCGACTGTCCCTGGGCGCTAAGATGAAATGCATAGCCGTCCAGGTTAACAACCTAGCCGCCCAGGTCATCTGGAGAAACTGTCAGCAAGTTGCATCTCTTTTTCACTTGACTTACGTTTTTTATCCTTTCATCTTGGAAACTTATTGTATTGATCTTCATGGCTTCTTCAAGTATCTAATTAAGTTTCAAAGAGTCTTCAATCACGAACATAAAACCTCCAAAATCTTCTCGAAAAGTCCTTGTAAATATTTGTGTCAATATTTCATCAAAATAGCTCCAAAAAGTAGGAAAAATAGTACTTTTCCACTTTTCTTATCTTCAAGATCTAAAATCACAAATATTAACAAATTGAGATATAATCAAGCATAACTAGACCTAAAAACATAGGAAAATGACCTTAAAAATGTGTACTATTTTGGTCTAATCAGCTCGTGATCGAACTCAAGCCGAGCTTCGAGCCTCTAAAATGAAGCTCAGTCGAACTTGAGCCGAGTTTCGAGCCTACCATATTAACCTCTACCCAAGCTCGAGCTGAGCACCATTCGGCTCAGTTCGGTTCGATTACATCCCTAATTATTTAATTAATTTTGTATTTAATATTAAAAATTATTTTCTAATGGAAACATGTCAACTTCGACATGTGTAATATGTTAAATTTCATTGACTGTGTATTGTAGTATTTTCTTTTTTACTTTACTACTAAATATTTCTTAGTTTTTATTTATTTATTATTTGTTTGTGGCACAAATTGCAAACCAAAACCATCTATATCTGTTGACCAAAAAAAAAAAACCATCTCTATCCTAAATTTTTGTTTCAATTTTTCTCAAAATGCCAAATACACCCCAAGCGAAATAGCCTTCTCGTTTCTTCCGCCCATTGCCTTCTTCAAGAGACACATATCATTAGCTTAAGAATTTAATTGGAATACATTTAAACAAACGGCAGAGCATATCTGATCAAACGTACAAACCGAAAACTTTCTCACAATATTATTTAAAAAGCGTCTTAATATTTTTTTTCCCTTTTGATATAAAAAATATCTCTTAATTTAA
>AWWV01008394.1:0-58670 GCA_001974805.1 Corchorus capsularis
CAAAGAACGCCCCTTTGATCAAAGATCAAAGAATTCCAGATTTGTTGTATGCAAAGGGACATTAAATGAATTGATTTCGACGTGCCCATAATGTATAATTGATGTAAATAATTACTTCCAAATTCGATTTGGGACACCTTCGAATGTCTACCACATTTTCATCAACTTTCTGCAGAGCTTGTTTAGCTACTTCCATGGCGTGATTTTCCAACCTAATGTTTTATAGTGGCGCTCGACAAGTTCTTGAGGCATCACACTCCAAATCGCAAGTTCTGATTGTTTCTTTATACATTCAATGGCTTTGTTAATCTTCTTTGGCACCTTGTTAGCAACAATGGAGAAAAATGATGGAACAGAGTAAAAGCGGGAAAATTATCGATGGAAGGATGAGAGAGAGAGAATAAGGGAATAGATAAAAGAAGGGCGCGTGAGTTAGTATGTCAGGGAGAGAGAAAAATTTAATAAAATTAGGCTTAATCTTGTCCGTTCGTTTCAATAGATCTAAGGGCTAACAAGATGTGTAAAACAATAGTTTTACACACTGTGTAATTGGATCTTTATCTCATATATAAATATAATTATATATATATATAATCGTATAAAATACTAAAAAATAAAGACATTTATTTGTCCAAATTTGGAAATTTGGTGTAGAAATTTCGAACAATAATGTTGTGGAAATTAGTAAAAATAGATTTATTACTATTATTATTATTTAATATTAGGAAAATGGAATGTCAGATGGATCTATTTCTCTCTTCATAGTCTTTCCAATCTTTAATCATAGCAGAAGAAAAAATAAAGAATTGATTAATTCTCACTCGGAAGCGGCAGAGCATCTACAATTTTGAGGATCAAAGTATTCCGGCAAGGAAGGCTTTGAGCTTTTTTTTTTACAATTTCCCTAAATAGAAAATGTTTAGCTAAAAAAGGAAAGAAACCCCAACCAAAAAAAAATACAAAAAGATGTGGAAAAAGAAGAAAGAAAGAAATAAACTAAAGCTAATAATAAGACAAGACCAAACGCCTGGAACATAAGGAACAATAAAATTTTCTCTTAATCTTGAAGCAAATGGGTAAGAAACAGAAGCTCCAACGACTCTCGACATCTACAGCTTCAACTTTTCCCCCACAGTGCGGACAAGAACCAGGCGCTTGCTGTCTTCCCAACTCCCTCTGTTCTTCATCGCATAAAAAAACCAGACACATTTTTCTGTTTCAGTTTCTGGGTTTCTGGGTTTTGATCTGAGATTACTTGAGAGAATACTGTTCTTTTTGTGTTTTAAATACAAAGGTTGGTTGGAAAAATGGGAACGTGGAAAGTAATGTGAAAAGAAGCAGAAAAGGGAAAAATAAACCCAAGCCTATTGAAAATGTGTCAGAAGAGTATTTATATATTATATATATATATATAGGCAGTCGGTTTGTTTATTATAGTTTTGTTGGGCAGAATATTCTTAATTACTATGGATTTTCTTTTTTACCGCAATCTTAATCTTAATTTAGTACTACTATACTAGCATTTGTTTATTTTGAATTTATAATAGAAATCCTCCTCGTGTGTTACAAAATAGTGACATCTTTGCCGACGTTATAATTGATTTTGTTTTGACAAGTTGAATCCAGTTGAGTTTGTTTAATTAATTGCCTGATTAAACAATCACTTATCCAGTGCACCTAAGCACCAGATAAACCACCATTTTAAATGGAAAAAAAAAAAAAAAAACTCACCCTTTTTTGTTTACTTTGGGATCTACACAATTAAATTAAAAGCAGTTTTTAGAAGAAGAGTAGGTTTTTATGGTCAAAATCACCCATAGATTTATTATTAATTATTGGGTCCAGCTAACTGGTGCAACCATACACCAAATTAGCAGTCAAATTTACTAAAACAATACACTTTTTGTATTGGGATTCTCAAAAAGTAAAGGCTGTCAAATTTGTTTGTCCCATACAATTAAATGAAGGTAATAATTAAACTAAAAGTACGTAAGATAATTATTCATGGACAATATTATCCTTATTTTTTTTTCTAAAATCCTATTATAATTGATCTAAAAATTTGAAATTCACCCTTATAAAAATAAAATAATTTTAAAATTAGGGCTAAACTTTATTATTAAGTGTTTAAACTTATTTTTCAAAACCCTAAGAGAACGTAAAATTACCCTTTTAAAAAATAAAACATTTTTATAGTTGGGCTAAACCTTAATTATAGTCATAAAAAATATGAATATTGTTTTCTTATTTAAATGTGTTAAAATATTTTTATAGTTAGACTAAACATTTTCTTATAACTAAATATTATTAGGCAAATTATACAATACACCGGCGGTGGAGTTTAGAAAATTACATAAGCGGTTGCTAAAGGGTGACATGTGTCCCTTAGGGACTAGATTGAAATATTTAAAATTTAATTAATTCAAAAAAGGGACACATGTCAACTCCACAAGCCGCTTGTGGAGTCCAAAATTTACACCGCCCATATTATTAAAGGGTATTTTAGACATATAATAAAATCAAAACCCCACATCATAACCTTTTTGTCTTCACAAAAATCCATCCACCTTTTGCATTTTGTTCACTAGAGAGAAAATTTTATTAAAGATTTATAAATTTTTTTCTCTAAAACCCTATGGTAAAATTATCAAAATTTGCGATTTACCCTTAAAAAGTAAAACAGTTTTATAATTGGAGCTAAACCTTATTTATACGTGTTTAAATTATTTTTCTAAAACCCTAAGATAATGGGTCTTAAAATTTAAGATTTATCTTTAAAAATAAAACATATTAATAATTGGGGCTAAATATATTTATAATTGGGGTTAAACCTTAATTATTGTCATACAAATTGTGAAAAATACTTTCTTAATTAAACGTAAGTAAACAACTACAAAAATTATTTAAGGGGTATTATAGTCCTTGACTATTACACAAATTTAAATTTTCTCAAAACTACAAAAAGTAAAATAATAATACTTCAATGATTGGCAGTGCATGGGTGTACTAGTTAGTTTTTTTTTTTTTTTTTTTTGAAAAAGGATGTACTAGTTAGTTAAATCCTATAAATAAATTACTCCCTGTTAGAATGATAAAATATGGTCAAATAAATGATGCGTCCTAACCCCTAATAGGGAACTTGACTCATTCACCATAAAAGATGGTAGTACAAAAACTAAAAGACCAATTTGTTTTTGGTGTGCCGAAGAAAAATTCAATTTGCATTGGTGACAAAATTTCCATCGTTGTACATTATGTAAATAACTTAGGGACAGGATCCTCTCCCTTACTACAAACTAGTGGAGAGATCCACTGATCTTAAAATTTTAATCTGATGGTTGAAAATAATCCACAGAATCACCCCTACTTTGTCAAAATCATTAAACTTAACTTTACAGTTTACACCGTTAACTATTTCCTTTCCTCTAATCCATACGCAGTAGAATTCTAAAGTTGAGGTCTCTAAATTTCTGGTTTTCCATTTAGAAATCAAGGTCATAGGCTCAACAAAACACATTAATTAGTTCGAATTTTATTTTACTCTAAAATGGGCTTTGTCATGGTGCCCCATGGTGTGGAAGGAAGCGGAAGATTATGGAGTTGAAAATATAATATCTAATTCCTTACTCCATCGATGAAAAATAGTTCACAAACTCCATGGAGTCATCAAAAGAAAGAACAAAACATAGCTCCAGAATTGTAGTAGGCAATGTCGATGGAGGTGGACCTAAACATATAGAGCTGAAAACAGCCAGAAGGTGCACAAGAAGAAGCCATTAAAAAAAAAAAAAAAAAAAAAAAGCCATATGAACAAGCTAAGGCAGCAAAATCAGAAACCTGAAGCTCGATGCTGTGCTTTTTGTTTTTAAGATAAAATTAGCCCAATCTCTCTTTTACATGTCTTCCTTCCTGCCATTGTTGTGCCTTGCGAGAAACAAAAATGCTTAATTGAAAATAAGAATTTTCTCAAGAGAACAAAGATCTCCATCTCTTTAAGACGGAGTATTGCTTAGCAGACATGATAGAGATTAGAGACTCAAGTTTCCAAAACTAAAATGGATTATATATAAGCCTTGAACAACAAAATTGGATGATAAGCAATGACAAACGGCAAGGAAACGATGTTAAGGAGAATGAAAATATGAAACTGACTGTGTTTTGGATTGAGGTCAAGTAAGGGTTACATGGCTTATTTTGAACTGTTGGATTTAAATTTTAAGATCAGTGGACCTCTCCACTATTTTGTAGTAGTGGAGAGGATCCTCTCCCAAAAGGTAATACACTTTTGATATGTATAAAAAATTTAAACAGATTCATATGATACATGATGAAAATAATTTAGTTTGTTAATTAAATAGTAGAAATGTGTAAAAAAATTTAGGGAATAGCTGATATATAAATTTAAAAGAGACAGATATCAAAAAAATTTGATTTGTTCAAATAGTTCGACACTTTTTTTTTAAATAAGATCTTGTGAATAGATAAAATTATTATTAAAAAAATTTAACTTCATAAACAACCGAACCGGTTCAAACAAAGTTAACATGAACTAAACTTATACCGAAAAAAATTTTACTACTCGATATTCACCAAATTGCGTGAGAGGTGACTAATAAGCATTCTCTTACTTGCCAGTAATTTTTTTAGTAATATTCGAACAAGGAGCAATTAGGGCAGAAAACATTTGGTTGATATATGGACTACAAACAGGTATGAAAGTGATTTGATATCTCCCAACAAACTCTGGACGAAACAGGTGATTAGTAGATGTATTTGAAACAGAAAGCACAAAATTAAAATTGTCTTAGAACGCAACCGCAATGGCTTACAAGTCCTTTTATTTTTATTACGTTATCAACGAGAAATTATTAGGTGGGACGGACCCACCATGTTATTTATGGGACCAACCAATAATATGAAGACAACTCATCAATTTTCTAAAACTCTATCCCAATAAAATCTCAAATTTGGGGACTTACCCTTTATACAGGGTTTGTTTTAAAAGGGGGCTAAACCTTGGGCTAAAATCGTGCCTAGATTTAAGGAGTTTATTTGACATGACAAAATTCTATTGGTTAGTCCCATGGATGACGTGGTGGGTCTATCCCACCTAATAATTTCTTGTTCTCAACACCAACTCAACACCAATAGTTGTCAAACTCCTTGATGGAATTGGATAGCATTTGGTTTTGTTGGCCAGAGACACAGAGTAAAATCAAACTCTCCAGTTAAATCTGGATCGTCTTATTACATCAGCCTGGGTCCTTGCTCCAGGACCGGTACTAACTAGAGGTGGTAAAGTAAACCTGACCCGAAAAAAACCCGTCCGAAAACCCGATCCCTAACCCGACCTGAACCCGATTGACTAGAAAAAGTCAACTATTCGAACCCGCCTGAACCGAAACCCAAAAAAGATCAAACCCGAAAAAACACGAACCCGAAAAAGCTCAAACCCGAAAAAACCCGAACCCGAAAAAGCTCAAACCCGAAAAAACCCGAATCTGAAAATTTATGAAAATTTCATTTATGCCGTATAATTTTTCATATAAATAAGTTTAAAAGGTAAATTAATAAATTACACATAAAATTTGAAAAAGGTAATGACATTATTCATCCGGAAACAAGGGGTAAATGATTTGGCCAAAACCCAAACAGAACCCGAACCTGAATTAATCTGACCCAAATTCAACCCGAACCTGAATTAACCTGACCCAAATTAAGCCGAATCCGAATTAACCTGACCCAAATCCAACTCGAACCCGACTCAAGCCCAAACCCGAACCCAACCATGTGTAAAATACTTTTCTACCCTCTGACTATCTTTAATCTTTTTGCTCTCCATAATCACAAATGAATAATAATGGCTAAATAATCAATTCAGGATATAAGGTTTGCCGCAAAATTCAATTTAAAATATAACGTAACAATAAAAGTTAATTAAGGATATAACATTACAAAATATGAGCAATTAAGGATAATTTCTAACGGTCTTCAGATTTTGGAGAGCACGCACCGTTAAATGACGTGTACACCACGTGGACTTTTCAGAAAATAAAAATATTAAAAAATCATAAAAATAAAAAAATTAAGAAATAAATAATAAATAAATAAAATAAACATTATTTTTTTAGGAAAAAGACCTAAATTTCTTTTTTTCTCTCTCTCAAGCTCCCTTGGCCGCTCCTTCTTCTTCTTTGTCAAGAGCCGCCATCAACCACCATCATTTTTGGCCAAAAAACAAACCACCATCATTGGACCTAGGGCTGAGAATTAGGCGGTATAAACCATCCGAACCGATCGAATCGCCAAAAAACCGACCGATATTCGGTGGCTTAACGTTTAGGCGGTTTAAACCACCACCGATTAAACATAATTGGTCGGTATTCGGTATAGATTTTGTAAACCAAAACCGAACCGAAACCGACTGATTATGTTATTATATATAAAACATATTTATAATATATATAAAATATATATAATATATTAAATTATTTATGATATATATAAAATGTATGTAAAATATATGTAAAATATATAAATTATATTTATGATATATATAAAAATATATAATAAATTATTTTTATTAGTTTTATAATTAATATTATTAAAAACCGCCCCAAACCGACCGAAACCGTCAAAAACCGACCGCCTCGGTTTCTTATATATATGGTCGGTTTTCGGTATTCAAAATTTTCATTTCAAAACCGACTAAAACTGATTAAATTAAACCGAAACCGACCGCCCCGACTCATTATCACCCCTAATTGGACCTTCTTAATCTCTTTAGATATTTGCTATACCGGCTTTGTGTTGCGCTGTTGTTGTATTTCTACAACTTTGGGCACTGCCCAAAGACCCTCCATTCATTTATTTCTACAATCTTTTTGCCTCCATTCATGAATGCCCATTCTAATGATTTGGTAAATGCCGATGATTTGGTTGTAGAGTTCGACTCTTTCCCATCTTCAAAACAAGGCGACATGCTGAGATTGAGATACGATCGATTGCCAAGCTTTGCGGCAAAAATCATACATATGTTTGGTAACTTAGCCTGCCATGGAGTGGGGAGGACCGAAGAGCTACTTGGGGCTCTGCTTTGGTTCATGATTTGTTTTTCTAGGTTTAGGTTTAATAATTCTTCCTTTTTGAAGTTTGAGAAAAAAAAATGTTCGTTGCCTTCCATTTCTACAAGAATGTATCAATTCTTTTCTTTTTTTTTTAAGAAAAGCAGAACAAACATAAACAAAGAATTTTTAAAAATCACTAGTTCTCACTTTCACATGACGTTTGCACGTGATCCAATCTGTTTTAAATTAAATTAAGACTAAAATCTTAAGTATATATACTACTAATTTTTTTTACCAAAAAAAAGCATACTACTAATTTTGACATAAAGAAGCCTATTATTCGAGCTGTCAAAATTTCACTCGAGTGCGGGTATTCGACTCGACCGCCTGAAACCAAACTTGACCCAGCTCGATTCGACCAAAAATCCGCTCAATCCGAAACCGAAATGACCTGACCCCAATCCTTAATGACCTGAACCCGATCATACTCGTGAGATTAATCCGAAATTAGCCGAATCAGGATTAATTATATTTATTAAATGACCAGAATTTGAAAAGTCCTGGACCCAAAAATCAGAGGCTCAAATTCGAAATTTTCGGAACCATATGACCCGAAACCGAAAAAAGACACGAACCAAAATTGATCCAAACCCAAATGACCCGATATTTGAGCAATCCGAACCCAACCCAACCTGAAACCAAAATTAACCGAACCCTTATAACCCAAAATTTCCTTAACCCAAAACTGACCTAACTCAAATCCAACCCGACCAGCCCATTTGTATATACATTGGATTTTACTATCAAAGTAACAAAAGAAATTATCCCACACACAAAAAGAAAAATATTAACAAAGTAAAATAACAAATTTAAACTACAGTAAGAGTTACAGTTATCAAGCAAAAAATTAATTATAAGTCAAATAAAATAATTGCACGTATACATTAAACTATCAAATAGAAAGATGTCAATCGCACTAACTTTTTAAATTAAAATGGTAAAAATAAAATAATTATAAAATATTGAATTTAATTAAATGAAAATAGAGTTTTTAATAGAATAAAACTGTATATTAAAAAATTTTATTATATACAAATTTTTATTGAAAAATAGTAAAATGGTAAAAATAAAGTAATTATAAAGATATTAGATTTAATTGAATAAAAATAGAGTTTTTAGTATAATAAAACTACAATAGTTAAGCAATGACATTTAAGAAATATGTTTGAAAAATAAGGGTATAATGGGCAATTCATAAGTTTTACAAAACTTGTACTTTTATATATAGTATAAATTAATGCACAGAGGAAGCCTTTGTTGTATTGAAATTGAAACTTCTTCTACGTGTGTGAGTGTGATCCAAAGCAGAAACTCCTTAGTCTTCACCCCTGTCAGCCTCTTGATTTTGTTTTTCTTGACAACAGCTATGACCTTAGGCCGGAAGGGAGGGAGCAATTTTGTTAGGCTGGGTTTGATCTGGAATTTAGATCTAGCAATTTAGGTTGAGATTTAAGGGAATCTATGGATACTAACAAGATGGGGAAGTTTCAAGGAGGTATTCTGGAGAGTTTGATGGTTTGTGGGAACTCTGGTTTGGTAGAATGCGGCGGTTCACGGTGGAGTAACGGTGGTGTTCTTCATGAAATTTTTTTTAATAAAAATTAATGGTATTACATAAAATTCCACCTAGCTAAAAACATTTCTACGTGTATACCATTTCTTCACTTAACGCGATTTTGCAGGGCGTGTTATAAACAAACACACACTTCCTTCTAATTTTATCCTTATTTGATCAGATTCAGTAAAGTTATATCCTTAATTAACTAATTTTTTGTAATGTTATATCCCAAATTGAGTTTTACGACAAACCTTATATCATGAATTGATTATTTAATCGAATAATAATAGATGGCATTGATGCATTCCCATCTCGGATTTTAGTGGTTGGGGTGTTGGCGTTTTGCTCACAAAGAGTGACACATTAGAATGGGCAACGATAAATTTTTAGTAAATCGTTTAATTATTTAGTATCCAAATTCGCTTAAAAACTTCTTGAAATTTAAATTTAGTATCTAATTCTGCATTTGAAACTGTTTAACGATATCGAACGCTTAATCATTTATTTGGTGGATATCCGTCTAAGAACTGAATCTGAATCCAAAACCACAAATTTAGTCCAATAATGTTTTAAACAGAAGATGATGATGATGATGATGATGATGATAATAACTAGTGGATCGCCCCACGCTGGCGCGTCGGGCGTTCAAAAATCTACTTCTTTGAACAATTTTCTATTCGAATTAAATTGTTTGATACGTAGAAAATTTCGAAAGTACTATGATTTTAAACGTGTTGCATCTTTAAAAGGCTATACTATTAACATTGAGCATATGCCCTAAAGTTAGCAATAAATAGTAAATATTAATTTGTACATGGACAGGTGCGATAGCTTCAATTTTGTTTCCTCCTCTAAAGTGTGTAGCACTTAAACAAAAACTAAGTTTACTCTCTTCTTCATATGGACATGAGAGGTCTGAAGAGAGGTTACAATTCTAGATAATTAAGCGGGATAGGATTTATTATAACATTTATGTGAAAGGAAAGGATAATTACAAAAAAGAGCTCAAGGGTAAGAACTGGCTAGAAACTAACCTAGGGTCTTCTTAGTAATTTGGCAAGTGAGAAAAGACAGAAAATGACAAAAAAAGTTCATTACTTAACTAAGGGCCTTTGGTAAATTTCCTGGGTCTTTCAAATAACATTTAGTATATATAATATAATAATAATAATAATAATAATAATAATAATAATAATAATAAACCCTAATTATTATTGTTGTTGTTGTTGTTGTTATTACTCTAGGACATTACTTAAGTAAGATTTTTGTTCGATTCTAGAAGTGAAAATTTGTTTGTGGTTTCAATTTGACGATCATGGTTCCGAGGTATTGAATCGAACCGTGATCACCTCTAGAAAACAAATAGAAGAATTAACTCGTTATGTTAGTGGGGTTATACTCCATTATATCATAGCCATATAATTTGATTTCACTCATAATAAAATGCAAGCGGTTTCGTCGAGAACTTGAGACCTGCTTAAGTTGCAACGAGCTGCTTACCATTCGGTTCAACCCGATATTGGTAGAATTTATCTTAAAAATACTTCAAAATAGTATTTTATCATAATTTCCTTTAAAAATGAATGGACAAACATTTATCTATACTTCACTATTAAGGTTATCCCCAAACTGCTATATGCTCAGTATTCCAAACTGTTGTATGCTCAGTATTTTACTCTTCTCCTACTGACATTTGTCCAAAGGTGATTGGTTGGGAGAAAACCAATATATATATATATATATATTTGGAATTTCAATTTCCAAATAATATTTTTTATAAATAATATTTAGAACATTGAATTATAATCAATGTAAAGCTCCATTTCCTTTTTTCCAGTAGATAATTATTTGAATAGAGACTAGAATTCTAACAGTATATTTCCTTCCACTTAATTTAATTGCCTTACATAAGATAAAATTTTACTTAGAATTTAAATTACTCAATTTCAATCATAAACCAAAAAACTCTACGCGAATGCATGTGCATAATATCTAATATATCTATATAATTCTATCTATACGTGTAGACACCCGTTTTAAGTATCCTTTCAAGAAATTGCCAGGGGCATTTTTGTCATTTTGGAGCCGGAAATATTTTAGTCATTTTCATGAAGAAATGAGGGATCTCAACTTAGGATAAATGATCCCTTTCTAAGTTTTAATATTTGAAATTGAATTTAGGAAGTGAATAAACACAGAATGGCACATTTGGACTTGTAAACTGCTTAATTGGGCCAATTCTTCCTTATTTCACTCTTCAAGTTTGAGTGCAAGTGTACTGATGGGCTTTCATTGTCACAATAAGTTTGTATGGACAAATAGGTTGCACTTAAAGAATTAATATTACTTCTTGGCCAAATTTTTAGAATAAAAAGAATCCACAAATTGAATAACTACAAAAATGGAAATTAAAAAAAATTATGATGCAATTAGAGTGTCACTACAAGAGTTTACAGAAGTCAAAAATAAAAAATACAAAGACACATTTACATTAGTTTCTTCCATTATAAAACCATGCATTTTGCCTCTATTTGTTCCTTCTCAACATTAGGTCCCTGCACAATAGAAGAAAGCTGCAAAATTGAGGCTTATGGTGATACACTGTTAATTAGTGCACACCTTGGTCTTTTATGGCCATAAGATGAAATAACAAATAAACATGCAGAGGCTCAACAAAGCAACATAGTGTATCCCAGCGTCGAAGGTCTTTTAGAAGACCTCATTATGCTAAGCTATACACTCGAAGGGAAAGGGAAGTAATGGCAATTATAAAAGAGCAGCAAAACATGTCACAGCAAGCATAACAAAAAACACCAAGAAAGGGCCGAGACCAACAAAGAGTAAGGCCTGGAGAAGCCTTGATATATGCATTGGCATGGGACCTGAGAAATGAGATGAAAAAACTCAAATCCCAAAGGTTCCCGCCATGCCAAAAGGGACAACAGTGGCAAAGACACAATAGCAGTTCATTCAGCATCAAGCATTTTTTTCATCTAGCTTGTGGCATTAGTACTTTCGTTTTTTAAGCATGCATTGTCCAGCATAGAAATCTTAGTAGTTTAAACACACACCCATATGTACGAAGAAAAAACAGTATTGCATAATAGATAACAGAAGCATTTCAGCACATTAATTCATCATGAATAATAGCAAATTGGCTACCAGTACTCAAATCATCAAGCTAAACATGATGAGGATCAAGTTTTGGAAATAATGGTGATCATGGCAAGATTGGTCCAAGGGCAATTACAATGCAGCAAGCATATAAGGGCATTTTAATAACCGATAATAACATGCAAATGAGGCAAGTGAGTCATGCAATACCGCAAGATCAGAACATCACACTCAACATCTACCAAACATCTAAAACTAAGGATTGGCCATAAAAGAAACATCCTGAGATTCTCAAGGGCAAATGCAGTAGTAAGGAGACAACAAAAAGGCAACAAAATAAGTCATAAGTCATAAGCAAAATAAAGTAGCATACAACACAAGCGTTTACAGGCACAGCCACATTCCTTTTAATCATAGCATTCTCGCATTAGACATTTAACAGGGCAATGAAAACATTCATTTTAGGACAAGCATTACATTTAGTCAAAGAAGTCAATACTTGAGGTCATAATTAAAATGGCACACCTTGATTGGTGCCAAGGTGTCTCAGATTGCCAATTCAGCAGGATGGCCAAGTATACTAAGGTCAACATTTCACACAAGAGCCAAGAGAGGGGGTAAGACAAAATGGCATCACAGGAGGACGTGTCAAATGGCAAAGGCAGCAACAACAACAATACATTAAACAAAAAAGCAGAGAATATCGTTAAGGAAACACCAGGAGTAAAATGGAACCAAGGGACTTGAAGAGGGACTAAAAGCTAAATAGTTCACTAGGGAGAGGTTCAGTACGATGGTAGTCACTATTCACCGACTCAGCAAAATCCTTGAAACACAGAAGAGGCAGAAACCGCAGATGACAAAGAAAGGAGGAAAATGAAAAATAAACAAAGTAAAGAGGGTTGAAAGGGAAATAGGTCATCAGGCATAAACCGCTTGGACAATGGTATTCGAGAAATCCAGCCACACAAAACCATAAACCACTAAAAAGGGCGATGACTCATCCTCATCTAGTTGGCTAAAACGCGCCATTCTTATCCCAAAAGGCCACCTGTGCCAGAAGACAAAAGAAGTTAGGAAATTGTCCGAAGAAGAAAGGTCAAAAACAAAAGAAAAAGAAAATTACAGCTGTGAGTGATAATAATCTACCTCTAGACCTTGGCTTATAAAGAGGCTTTGAATCATCTTCAAAAAGGGGAGGAAAAAATTTTGAAAAAAGAGAGGAAACTCTGCTGATTCGAAACTAGGGTTTTCACTTCACTTTTGGGGTTTCTAGGTTTTAGAGGGATTAAGAGCAAATTAGATTAACAAGAAGCTAGATGACCATGAGGGAAGTGACATAGTCGAAAGTGGAAGAGATCTAGTGAAAGAATAGAGAGAGATCTGAAAAATTTAGGCTTTCGGGTAGTTCGAGTTTGAGAGAGTTAGAGGGGTTGGCTGACGATTCCAAGGCTAGATCTGGAAAGAGGGGGTGAAGGCGAGCCACCAGAAGGAATTTGGGTGGTTGTTTACGGTGGTTTTGTGCTCCGACGCGACGGAAATGATTCTCGGCCGCGACGCTCGGATGAACTAAGGTTTCAGACGTTTGGAGAAGAAGACAGAAGAGTCCAATTTATAGTCCGTACGTTTCAAAGACGGTGCGTTTCAGCATAAGCGGAAAAATTCGGCAATTTCAGGTATAATTATCTGTTCTCTTTCAATTTAATCCCGAAATTGATGCGTTTAAACCCCATAAGTTGTTAGAGTTCACAATTACGCCCCTGATTCACGAGTATGTGTCACAATTAGGTCTCTAAAATTCGAATTTAGGTTGATTTGTCCTTAAATATCAAGATTAAGTTAATTAAACTTTAAATACAAAGGTTAAGACATTTATTAGTTAATTGAGAGGAAGAAACTTAACAAGTTTGTGAAACATGCTCATGTTCATGCATTTTAAAATTCCATAAATGTTGTTGATATCATACTCATTGGAGAAATGAAAATTGACACCGATGATGGAATAGTGGGGTGAAATGTGACAATATTTGTCCATTTTTTAACCCTAATTTCCTAGGCTTGGGGTATTAATTTGGGGGTCTTACCAATCAAGTGGAAGGTGCCCAAATAATTCTCCTGGTATAAATATTTGGGTAAAAATGTGATGGAACCAGAATTCATGCATCATATGCACAATTAAAGCTTTAATTCAGTGTGATTAAGAAAAGCTAAGAAAAGTAAATCTTAATTCAGTGAAATTAAGGGAGATTAAGAGAAATTAAAAAGAGTAATCGGTAAATTGGTTAAATTCAGAATAACTAAACAAGAAAGAGTAAAGGAAAGAAGAGTAAACAATAATTAGTTTAATTCTAGGCAATTAAATTAAAAAAAGTAAAAGAAAGAGTAATCAGTAGGTAGCTTAACTCAGAGTAATTAAGCTAAAGAAGAAAGAGTAAGTAGTAATTAGCTTAATTCAGAGTAATTAAGTTAAAGAAGTGAAAGGAAGAGTAATCAGTAGAAAGGAGTTAAAAAAAGAAAAGTAATCAGTAAAAGAAAAAGAGTAAAAGTTGAAAGAGTAACCAGTAGAAGTGAAAGAGTAAAAGAAAAATGAGTAATCAGTAGAAAGAAAAGAGTAAAAGTAAGAGAAGTAATCGGTAGAAAGAAAAGAGTAAAAGTAAGAGGAGTAATCAGTAGAAGAAAAAAGAGTAAAAGTAAGAGAAGTAATCAGTTAAAGAGTAAAAGTAAAAAGGAGTCAGCAGTAAATTGGTAATCATGAGTAAAAGAAGAAGAAGTAATCAGCAGAAAGGAAAAATCAGTAAAAGGAGTAAAAGGAGTAAGCAGTAGTAATTAGCTTAATTCAGAGCAATTAAGTTAATCAAGAAGTAAAAGAAGTAAAAGGAAGTAACTAGTAGTAATTAGTTTAATTCAGAGCAATTAAGTTTATCAAGAAGTAAAAGTAGTAACAGTAGTAATTAGCTTAATTCGGGGTAATTGAGTCAATTAAGAAGTTCAATGGGTTAACATTAATAAAAGTCATTAACAATCTTTAAACAGGGCATGAATAGGCTTAAGAATAGAAACAACCAACGATAGAGACCCATAGTTAATCCCAGACCAGTCAGTACCGTTGTTTCGACGGGCATCGTGGGGGTGCTAATCCTTCCCCACGCGTACCCGACTCCCGGACCATAGAATTCTGGTTAAGCAGGCCTTATTAGGTTTACATAATTTATAATGTTTATATATATGATTGAAATAGTGTATTATAATTTTATTATATGTTAACAATCATATATGTGAATATATTAATACTCGTATAAGTTATTTAATATTAACAATCATATAAGTTATTTAATAATTAATTATAAACGTAAATACTATAGTACATAATTTATGAAATTATTATTTTATATATTATCACAAATTCATATTATTATTTTTATGTATAAGGTTCCAATAAATTAGTATCATATATAATTCATTAAAATAAAAATTATAAAATAATAAGTTTAAGGTCGATTCAATAAAATTAAATAGAATTGAAAATAATAAACTAAAACTTAATCTCATTAAAAATAAATTACAATTTTTTTAAAAAAATAAAGTATGTATTTGATGATAAAAATGAAATAAAAGTAAATAATGCTACCCATGTAAATAATAAAAAATAATAAAAAATGGTATAAGAAATGAAAGAATGCAATTAACTACTTAAATAAGAGTAAAATGAAACAGGAAAAAAAAAGGAAAAAGGCTACAAGTAAAAATTGCAAAAAAAAAAAGAAAGAAAGAAAAAATGGCACGAAAAAAAAAACAATTTCATTAATGAAAACAAAAGATTCATTAATGAAAAAAAAAAAAAACAGCTATCTGGCATAAGGCAATTTCAGGTTTTCCTAGAAAAGCTACAAATTGGAACTTTGGTGGGAAACTAATTTGAGCTTTCCTGATAAGTTGAAAATTTGAAAAGTTGAGTAAACAAACACCCATGGTTTTTGTAACCAGATCGGCCATAGAATCAGTGAAGGATTCGGTTGGTGGTTTGATCGGTCCGACCGCCGGTCCGGGCTGATAAGGGGAGTTGAGGTCAAAAAAAGAATTTCATATATGAGAAATATTAATTATTGCATAATAATGACACAAAAAGCTTTCTAGTAGAGTGGTTAAGTAGTTTAAAATTTTTTACTATGTTGTGGGTTCAAATCCCACTAGCAACTGTTATGAATATACATGTATCATATGTCGATGTCCATGAATCTAATAATGGATGGGTAAGATTGATGACTAGCTTCATTCATACACATTTACCTATTTATTTAGTTCATCCCATTGTATTTATGGTGATGAATCTATATGTGTATAAATAGGTCATTTCCCTTGTTATGGAATAACAATGAATAAGAACAATTTCTCTCCTTCTCCATATTTTCTTATTCTCTACATTCTCTTGTCCTTTACATAGTTCAACTCTTGTCTTTTCTATACTTCAATTTTTTACTCCCTTGCTTTGGTTTGGTATCATTTTACAACACGTTATCAGCACGAAAGGCTCTAAGTGACAAATATGAAAAGTTTAATCGTACAAGTTTAAGTGACAATCAAGAAGTTCAAAAAGATCGAGATTGAAAGATTAACCATTCAAGTCAAGGTTTGATATTTTACAAAGTTTATTTAACATGCATAATCTCTTCTTCTACCTTTTTTTATCATGTATAATCTCCTCTTTCTACCTCTCTTTATCATTAAAAAATTATGAATGATCAAAATACTACCTTGCATATTATTGGCACCTGATGTTGTCACATCAAACATATTAGTGGCACCTGAAGTTGTCACATCAAAAATATAGTATCACATCAAGCATATTAGTGGCACCTGAAGTTATAACATCAAAAATATAGTATCACTTTGACACCCGAAGTTGTCATAATATCATTTTGACACCCGAAGTTGTCATATTAAGGATGAAAATATTTGTTTAATTGTTGCCAAAGTTTGACACCCGAAGTTGTCATACTATCCACTTAAAATTATATATATGTTCATGTCACAAATGCATAAATCTATTCGTTTCATGTGCTACATGTTTGATGAACACCCAAAACTTGGATTTGTGACTCTTGATATTATGGGAAAGAATTATATTGGTTTTGTGGATCTTGATGTTATTTTAATAAAATACTTATCTTGGATTTAGATTATAAAAATCAAATTGGTAGAAATTGTTTCTTCATTTCAATTTAGATGAAATATAACCTGATAAGTAAACAATATTCTGAAAATGGTTTTTCTTGAATTGATTTCTTCTTGTGGCTAAACAAAACCATGTACTCTTAAATCATGAATTATTTATCTTGAGTTTTAAATGAAATCCTTAAATAATCCTGAAGACACATTTAAGAGAAAGAGATGAAAACATCCAATCAATACAAGGCCAATACTATAGTGAAAAATCATGAATTTTGTCCAATTGTCTTTGCTCCATTCCGTGAAGTGAATGTAGCAACATACAGTCACTCAAATTATGAATATGGTCATGATCATGATTGTAGTAATGAATATCATGGAGATTATTCTAATACCACATCTTTCACCTGAAGTGAAAGGGTAATGAATGAAAAGGGAAAAGGAAAAGGTGGATAAAATTACAAGCATATTGAAAATTTATGCAAGGTCATTGGTTTTGTACCTGTCGTACACCAAAATATCTTGTTGACCTTTATCATGAATTGCTTAAGAATATTGATGAAAAGAAAATTGAGACAATTTTTGCTTGTGAAAATAGCAATTCTGAACTTGGCCATATTGATATTACTCATTTGGATGTTTCTGGTTTCTTTGCCGATCCTGATGGCAAAATTGATAATTTGATTAGTGGAGAAGTTATTAGTGATGAGCATGATGAAAAATGAATTCCTTGGATCTTATATGTCTCATCTTATTTTATGTTTCAAAACTTGATGATTTTCTTGAATTGATTTGTTTTTCCTTATCATGTTACTTAATCATGTTGCATAAAAGATGAATTTAGTTGTCAACAACATCAATAATATATGTCTTGTGGATAGTGCAACAACGCATACCACCCTTAAGCAAAATGAATTTTTCTTTCATTTGGCAATGAGAAAATCAAATGTTAGTACTATATCGGGTAGTGCAAATTTGATTGAAGACTCCAGAAGAGCTAGTATTAAGCCTCCAGAAGAGCTAATATTTTTTTATCTGGAGGAACAAAATTCAATATTAATGATGCACTATATTCTACCCAAGTCTCAAAGAAATTTGTTAAGTTTTAAGGATATCTGCCGAAATGGATATCATATTGAGACTGCAAATGAAGGAAATAAAGAATATCTTTGCATCACAAACATGATTTCGGGTAAGAAATGTATATTGAAGAAATTATCCGCATTATCCTCCAGATTATACTACTCATATATTAGTAAGATTGAAACATATGCTTTTGTAAACCAGAAGTTTATTGATTGCATATTTTTATTGTTTGGCATGATCGGTTAGGCCATCCCGGTTCAATTATGATGCGAAAAAACAATTGAGAATTCATGTGGACATGCAATAAAGAATCAGAAGATTCTTCAATCTAATGATTTCTCATGTGCTGCTTGTTCTCAAAGAAAGTTGGTTATTAGACCATCACCAAGCAAAATGGGGACTGAATCCCTTACATTTTGAGAAAGAATTCAAGGCGATATTTGTGGACTAATACATCCACCATGTGAACCATTCAGATATTTTATGATTTTAATTGATGCATCAACAAGATGGTCACATGTATGTTTATTATCAACTCGTAAACTGTCGTTTGTGAGATTGCTTGCTCAATTGATTCGATTACGAGCACATTCTTCTGATTATGATACAAACTTAGAAAATACACTTGCGATTATTTTATGTATATTGGCATTGATTTTGAACATCCTATAGCTCATGTTCATATACATAATGGTATGACAGAATCATTTATCAAACGTTTGCAATTAATTGCAAGACCAATACTTATGAGAACAAAGCTTCCAATTTCTTGTTGGGGCCATGTTATTTTGCATGCAGTAGCACTAATTCGCATTAGGCCAACAAGTTATAATACGTACTCCCCTCTACAAATGGGTTTTGGTCAGGAACCTAATATTTTCATCTTAGAATTTTTGGATGTGCGGTATATGTTCCAATTGCTCCACCACAACGCACAAAGATGAGACCTCAAAGCAGGTTGGGAATATATGTTGGGTTTGAAACCCCATTTATCATCAAATATCTGGAATCGTCAACTAGAATTTATTTACGGCACGGTTTGTCGATTGTCATTTTGATGAATCTGTTTTCCCAACATTAGGGTGAGAAACTAAACAGTTGGAAAAAGAAATTAGTTGAAATGAATTATCCTTATCTTATCTTGATCCTCGTACAAAAGAATGTGAATTTGAAGTTCAAAAGATAATTCATTTACAAGGCTTGCCAGACGCCTTTACTGACCCAAAATAAGTGACTAAGTCACATATCCCAACTACTAATGCTCCAATCAAACTTGATATCCAGTCAGATAAGTTTGTATAGCAAATGAGCCTAAATCACACTTGAAGTGTGGTAGACCTATCGGTTCCAAAGATAAAAATCCTCGAAAATGAAAATGAGCTAAAAACCAAGATGGTCAAATTGAGGATAAGATTACTCCAGAAGAGTCCACTCCTAAAGAGATTAATCCAAAAGAGTACATAGGCATAATTAATAATTTAGTTCCAGAAGAACATCAGGTACTCGATAATTGTGAAAATAAAGAGATCTCAATTAATAATGTCTTGAATGAAATTCGATGGAACCGAAATGAAGTCAACGTTGACGATACTTTTTCATATCATATAGCGCAATGTAATATATGATAATGAGGATCAAGAATCAAAGTCTATGAAAGAATGCATGCAAACAAAGAAATAATTGGCCAAATATGGAAAGACGCAATTGAAAGAGAATTAAATTCTCTTGGAAAACGAAAAGTTTTTGGACCTGTAGTCCTTAAACCTGAAGTTGTATAGTCGGTCGGATACAAATGGGTTTTCGTTACAAAACAAAATGAAAAAGGAAAAATAGCGAGATATAAGGCACGACTTGCTGCCCAAGGATTCTCACAACGACCTGGCATTGATTATTAGAAAACATACTCACCTGTTGTGGATGCAACAACTTTTTCGTTATTTAATTAGTCTGGCAGTCCATGAAGGACTTGATTTGCATCTAATGGATGTTGTTATAGCTTATTTATATGGCACAATTGATACTGAAATTTATATGATACTCCCTGAAGGGTTTAATTTGCCTGAAGTAAAGAAGTTAGTTTCTGGAAAAAAAAAATACTCAATCAAGTTGAATAAATCCCTGTATGGATTAAAACAATCTGGGCGTTTGTGGTATAATCGTCTTAGTGAATATTTGTTGAAGGAAAGATACAAGAAAGAATCTATTTGTCTATGTATCTTTATGAAAAGATATGGAAATGAATATGTTAAAATTACTGTTTATGTTGATAACATAAATATCATTGGAACTCTTGAAGAGCTTCCAAAAGTTGTCCAGTGGCTAAAGAAAGAATTTGAAATGAAAGATCTTGGAAGATCAAAATTTTGCCTTGTATTGCAAATTGAGCATTTAAAGAATGGAATTTTTGTGCACCAAGATACTTATCTATCAAAAGTGCTCAAACGTTTTTTATATGGATAAATCGCATTCCTTAAGCTCTCCAATGGTTGTGAGATCTTTAGATGCAAAAAGAGATCCTTTTAGACCTAAAGAAAGTGAGGAAGAACTATTTGGTCCTGAAGTACCATATCTTAGTACCATAGGAGCACTCATGTATCTTGCTTGTCGTACTC
Organism: Corchorus capsularis; assembly: GCA_001974805.1. Lineage (NCBI taxonomy): Eukaryota > Viridiplantae > Streptophyta > Magnoliopsida > Malvales > Malvaceae > Corchorus > Corchorus capsularis. The sequence continues at coordinate 20,664 of AWWV01008394.1, forward strand.
GACCCGATATAACATTTGTTGTTAATTTATTAGCAAGATATAGTTCTCCTACATGAAAGCATTGTAATGGAGTTAAGCATATACTATGGTACCTTAAAGGTACAATGGATATGAGCTTGTTTTACTCGAATGTACCCGAGAAAGATTTAATTGGTTATGCAGATGCCGGATATCTTTCTGAACCTCATAATGGCCGTTCTGAAATTGGCTATTTATTTACATGTGGCAGTACTATCATTGCATGGCGTTCAATGAAGCAAAATATATCTACCACATCATCTAATCATGTGGAAATTTTAGCAATACATGAAGGATGCTGAGAATGTGTTTGGTTAAGCTCTGTGGTAAAACACATTCGTGTGATATGTGGCTTATCTTCTGGAAAAATGATCCCGACGATCATATATGAAGATAATATTACTTGTATTGCTCAATTGAAAGATGGGTACATTAAAGGAGATAGGACAAAACATATATCACCACAATTCTTCTTCACGCATGATCTTCAAAAGAATGGTGATATTGAGGTTCAACAAATCCGCTCATGTGATAATCTTGAGGTTTATTCATAAGGCACTTCCTAATACAATATTTGAAAAGTTTGCCCATCATATTGGAGTCTGTAGACTCTAAGATCTTGAATGATGTTATCATGAGGGGGAGTTAAATATGCGTTGTACTCTTTTTTCCTTGATCATGGTTTTTTCCCATTGGGTTTTCCTGGTAAGGTTTTAATGAGGTAGCATTTGAATGAGTATTGGGAGATCATATGTACTCTTTTTCCTTCACTAGGTTTTTGTCCCACAGGGTTTTTCATAATAAGGTTTTAACGAGACATATGCTCCCACAATGGACATCCAAGGGGGAATGTTATGAATATACATGTATAATAATGAGATATATGCGGATGTCCATGAATCTAATAATGGATGGATAACATTGATGACTAGGTTCATTCATACACATTTATCTATGTATTTAGTTCACCCCCTTGTATTTATGGTGATGAATCTATGTGCCTATAGATAGGCCATTTCCCTTGTTATGGAATAACAATGAATAAGAACAATTTCTCCCATTCTCCATATTTTCTACATTCTCTTGTCCTTCTCAAAGTTCAACTCTTGTCTTTTCCATACTTCAATTCTCTACTCCATTGCTTTGTTTTGTTATCATTTCACAACAGCAACAAATTTTTTTCAAAATTTAAAATTTTAAGGGATAATTCCCCTTAGGTGTACTGCAACATAAAACAATCAACGTTTGGTGGTATATTGAAAAGTAATCCCTATTTGGTGTAATTATCATTATTTGGTGTAATGATATCATTTTTGAGTGTAATGAAAAATCTCACCAACTGTCAAAAATGCCCTAAAAGGATTGGGGCAATTTTTCTCTTTTGTTAATTTTTGCTCTTTGCCTGTTGCTTCATACCTGTCGAATTCATCTTTCATCATCTATTACAATGCTCCCAAACCTTTTCTACTCTTCACCCACATTTTCACAAGCATCCTCATCTTAACTTCTCTATTACCAATTAAACTAGATCTAACATTCTCTTTTTCATCAAATCCATATTTAGAAACAAAAACCCATAAAACATCTCTCATCAAATCAAATCTCAATGAGCCAAATAATTTAGAATGAATATTATTGCTTACATATATACTCATCTATTCCTTGGTGAAATGTGGGCCTGCAATGGAGTCTTCATCACTGATGTGAGCTCATGTTTTTCTTCCAAGCTGATCTTGTCTCCTTCCATGGCTTTCCATTCATATCTCCAAACAAAATATGCCACAAAATACTCCAAATGAAGCACTGCCAATCCAAGTCCTAGACAAATCCTTCTCCCTGCTCCGAAAGGGATCATTTTTAATATCCATGTTCCTCTTATATCAAACACCTACAATCATCATTGTAATTTGATTTCTCGAGAATCTCTCTGGCTTAAATTCCATTGGATTTTCCCACACTTTTGGATCCCTCCCTATGTCTGCCACCATGAAGTTGACAATCCCATTCTTTGGCACCAAAAATCCTCCCAAAACCATGTCTTCCATCGTCCGATGAGCCAACAAGAAGTGACCTCGCGGATGCCTTCTTAGCCCTTCCAATATCACTGCTTTCAAATACGGCATCTTCGATTGGTCCTTTAATCAAAACCAAATATATTTTAAGACCCCTTCCCCGGTCAAAAATTTTGATCTTTGATTTTTTATATTTTTCTTGGAGTAAAATAAGGGGCAAACCCAAACTGGAGGTGAGAAGCTTCTCGGCCGGTGGTGGGATCGAGCAAAGGAGAGAACGATGAAGAAAAGGAGTGGGTACTTTTTTGTTTTTTAACAAAAGAAACTCATTATACTCAAAAGGGATGAATACATCTATTACACCAAAAGATGACCATTTTCTCATATGCCACCAATCATTGATTATTTTATATTTCAATACACCCAACTGGAATTCTTCCAAATTTTAAATCTAGTCAAACATGGGTAGAACCAGTCAAAACCAGTCCGGTTCAACCATCAATTGAACCGATCAACACCCGAAAGTTGACTTGCTGACAGATTGGAAACTTGGTACATTATCCGCACCGGAGAGGCCTCTGATACCCGGTTTCACCGGTCAAACCGACCGATTCGATCCGATTTCAAAAACCATATAAACACCCAACTTAGCCTTCTAGAATAGAGAAACAATTTTAAAAGCTGGGTCAAACACCCACTAATTATATTGGAGCAGTCGGCAGAAATGCATGAAGTAAGCAAAGATTAGGCTTAGTTATACTGAATGCAATTTGATGTTTGTTTTTTAGGCAACTTTTTGTTAAAAAAAAATCGTCATTTATTTCCATCAAAAAAGAAAAAACATACGCAAGGAATGTGGAAATATTACAAAGGTATTTCCCATGAAACTTCTCTTGTGTGTTAACGTTTTTCACATGCAAATAACGTAAGCGTCTGCCTTTGTCTCTCTGGATTTCGCAATCTTCCCCTTTCAATTCAAGAAAGCACACAATGGAAATTGCTATGCTTCAATCCAACACGTTTTGATAACAGAAAGAGTTAGGAAAGGAAAAATATCCCTTTTTTTCAACAAAATATTGAACGAGTCACACTCAATATGAATGCTCCCACTCCGTGCCTTAGGCTGGAAAAGCCCAGAGGCATAAACAAGGAAACTCTTTGACGGTTTTAAAATCTCGATTGAAACGAACCCCATCACTCACATAGGCCGAACAGTGATTGTTCAGAAATCGGGCCAACATCAAGTTCAGATATTCACGACCGAGAAGTACTGGATTCTCTTTCGGATACGTTCCGTGCTTTGGATGCGCTGCCTTCCCCAAAGGTGGGGGTTCACCGGGCGGTGACTCCTCCATGCAGTGGAGTGAGCATTTTATCTCTGACTGGGAAAAGGTAGACCTCTAAATCCTTGGCGAAACCACTTCCCTGGTCCGATAAACGAGAAACGCCGATTCGCATATAAACATTAATTCTTGATGGAGCAATCAATAAGTTAGCTTATCTAGCATTCTCAGTCTTTTTTTTTTTTTTTTCATTCATGATTTTGCCCATATTAGTCTCTATTAATAAGCCAAAAGAAATCTATTAAATTTGCACTTATGCTCTTTGACGAACTCAGATATCATTTCCTTTTCCTATCAAACACAAATCTAAGGCTATGTTTTCTGATGGAGAACATTCTTCATTTTCCATCTCTAAAAATATCAAAGAAACTAGGTAGTGCCACAACATGTGTTAATGTAAACAAGCATATTTTTAGAGAATGGAGATAGACAATGGAGTGAAAATCTCAAAATAAAAAAAAATGTTCTTCATTTCCCACTCTATTGTCATCTTTATTCTCCAAAAATATACTTGTTTTCATTGACACATGTTGTGTCACTAACTAGTTTTTTTTGATATTTTTGGAGATGGAAAATGGGGAATGTTCTCCACTACCAAACATAGCCTAAGTATTTCATATGTTATACTTCATAATAAGCATTGTATATATTTATTGATTTGTTGTATGGATTTCCCCACTGGTTAATATTGCAAAAAGCCAAAAAGCCCTAAAAGGGTTTAAGTTCAAACTGCAAAGATCCGAATTATTCTTTTTTAGTGTCATCTTCATCCTTTTAGACGAAAAACAGAGTAAAAGAGAATGTCTGCAAATTTTGGAAGGAGAATTATCCGATTCTTCAAGCTTAGCTTGATTTTTGCAAAAGCTTTTTCTGCCTTTAGATAAAATGAAAGGCCCTGACTGAAAAAGAAAAGAAACTCGATTAGCATTTCTGGAAATATTGAAGCATGTCTAATGAGCTTTGAACAAGCTTTTTGTTCAACAATAAACTTTCCTGATAACAACTAAAAAACAAAAATGGAATTGGCTACTTTGAATGTTACAATAAAACTTTGAAGAAACATTTAGGAATTTTCATTGATCTATGGTCGTATTCGCCCAGCCACCTCCTATGAAGTTCAATCTTTGCAAGACTAATATGATAGCTCATTTCGTTGCGCTAGGGACCTGCTTTCACTCCCACCAGTTCCCAGCAGCTCCCATTCCTCCATTTTTGTCGCTCAATGAAACTTGAAGTTCTTATCTGACACTGTGTCATCATCATCAGAATGTTGATTGGACAGCAAACTACGTTCATCTGCCCAGCTATACATAATCGGTTTTGTCCTTCCATGAGGCCTCAAGCCAATTATCCCATAAAGATGCATAATATCCTGGTGCAAGCAGTAAAATATTTTGCCGTTACAACAATAGTTTTATTCTTTCATTTGCCAAAGAAAATCCAAATTTAGATGTTGAAGCTTAATCACCTCCTTAAAACTGTTTGTTGAAAAACAGAGTGGCATAAATCAGCTCATTCCAGGCATCAGGAACCCCTGGAAGACACCAGTGGCTGCAATCTTGCCTCCTTGTGGAAGGCTTTTTCCCTTCTATTAATCTCTTGCCATAGATTGATGGATGGCCATCTTTGCGAAAATTGGTCAACCTTGTTACATTTAACAATATCACAGGAACCTTCATTTCCTGAATCACTTCTTCCACTATCTTCATTTTCAAAGGATAGTTATCAAGGATTGCCCCCTTCAAGACTGGTTCAGTTTCTCCATTACAAGATCCACCTGAGTTCCAATCTCCACCTCTATTTCATAAAACAAAAATTATCACCAATACAAACCATATTAACAACAATCTGCATCGGCTTGTGAAGTGCATAGTTTATATAAAATAAATAGTATCCCTTCAGGTGAAACTTTTTCCCATGAGTTTACAAAAATAAATAATCCAAAATAATGCTTATATTGTTCTACTATTCAAGAATTATGGATTCTCAAGAATTCAAAGTTTTTTAGTGTTAAATTTCTTCAGTTTTAAAGCTAGTGGTAATTTGGACTGGTATCTGAGTAGATAAATGCATTCCTCATTTACTTCCCCTGCTTCTCTTTTTTTTGTTTCCCCTAAAGGGTAGAGGACAGAATGTTTGAAGGTTTAATCCAAACAAGTATTACTCTCTACCACAACAAAGTTTTATTAATTAGAAATAAAGACTGAACAAATTTCATCAAAGTAAACAACTAAAGCATGGTTTGAGTCCCTAGACTATTCATATTCTCCTAATTTTCAGGCCCATACTAATTGAAAACAAGGTTTTCTTGATCTGGCATGCCTCAAACATGTGGGGTAGGAGCAAGTGGTTTATCATCAATGAAAATTGAAAGCAAAAACCAAGCATAACAAAACAGTATTTTTAAAGGACAATTAGCCCCTTGTTGGTACGGAAACTTGATTCAAGATGTATGATATTATGATGAAAGACTTCATGGTCAATCACATTCCATATTCAAGGAGAAATTTGTTATTACTGAGTTTGTTAAGAAACAAGGTTTTCAGTTTTGTTTATAAATGTGTTTCATGGCAGGACAAAGGTATGTACATCTTGGGTTATATCTAAAGGAGATTTTAGAGTTGGTGAGTTGTGGTGGGTGAGTTTTTGGGTTGCTCTTGGTGTGAAATGCTACAGCCCATAGTTTAATCCAATAGTTGGATTCCATTTAAGCACTGGCTAATTGTAGCATTTTAGTCGATGGTCAGCTTGGAGAAAAGCTTTGGCATGGAGCATTTCATGGGTTTTGCTGTGAGAAATCAAGAAAATTCCTTGCCGTTTCTTTGGATTTATGTGTTGAATCCATATTATATATTCTTACAATGACACTTGATCTCCTTCACGTACATTGGCCGTTGAAACTTCTGCTGGTTGGGACATCACAGTTGTTCAATAATTTAAGCAAGGGGTGAGAAGCTAAAGAATAGATCATGTGGCATATACATAAAGTAATCATGGAGTGTTAAAAGGTCTAAGACCCTTCTCCCTTCATATGTACGTTTCATAAAGAATGTAAGACCTAAATAGTAGTCAAATAGTTGTTTATAATTAGACCATGGAGTTAGCAATAAGGTAAAGCTTACATTAGCATGTAGTAGTAAGGGAAGTCTATTCTTTATTACTCGATGGTAGAGGCATAAGGTGTTTGCCAAAACAGTTCAAAGATAGATAGCTTTTATTGAGGAGCAAAATGAGAATAACACAAAACAAGCTATGGTTGCCTACAAAACAAGACTGGTACTAGGTCAAGCTTGATGGCTTCTTTTGGAGCCTGGCATAGGACATACTGCCCTAGTGGTAGCTTAGTATGCATTGAAGAAATTTTATTGAAAGTGGGATAGAGAGTTCAAGCTAAGTTGGGAGATTTGTTGGATTCTGGCTTTAGTTTTGAGACCATTTATATTTCTTAGGCTCAAATTAAATAAAATATTACTATCGGTTTGCTTAATGCAGAATTAAAGGTTCATTCAGGTTTGTATGTGGAGGAACCAGCAAGAAAACCAGAAATAGAAAAACAAACAAAACCTAGGTTAGGGGTTTAAAACGAGATATTGGCTGCGATTGAGGTTACCAGAGAGTTTAACAAGAATTTAATTCTTGATTGCAGCTAGTCTAATCTAATGATAATAAAATAGATTCCACTGTACCTGAAATGAGCAGAAGAGTATCCACGATAGAAGACCAACTTTTTTCCTGGTTTGACATTTTTTTCTATCCATTTGGCCCAAGTCTTCAAAGCTCTTCGATAAGCTTCAACAGCATCAAATTTTGGATAAATATAATCACCTTCTTTGTAGTAATTTATCCTGCAATAATGAATCATATTTGTCATTATCCATGAAAGCGCTATATTGCTTTAAGGAAATAATAGATAGTAACGCACCCTCTGGCAGTCTTGCCATGAACCCACCAGTGACCAGTATTGAAAACGAGAATATCAGCCCGCTTCCATCGAGCGGATGACTTGTCAATTTTATCTATTGACAGAATTGGATTTGAGTTCCCTTGAGCATTAATGCGGACTCCTTCTTTTACAAGAAAATGAGACCTTACGAATTCCACTGTACAGTCATAGTCCTGTCCAAAATTGCAGAAAGTGAAAATCCAAGATAAAATGGAAATGACAAAGATGGAGCTGGGTCCAAGTATGCTGTACTCATCCAATTACCAAACTATAAAGAATACAAGAGGAATATGAGGCAAAATTTTGAGTAATCCTAAAGGAAAATGATGCCTTATAAGAATATACAAAAGCTCTCCTGCAGTTAGCTTAACTAAGGAAGCAGCACTAAGTAAGCATCATATTACCTCAAATTTAAATACAAAGTACCCTCTTCCTTTTGTTATTTTGTGGCCATGAATTTCATACATTTTGCTCTTATTGGCAAGGCCTTCATGAAGGAGGCATAAGATGGACTCAAATTGATTGCGATTCATGGAGTCCCCAATCAGCATCAACCTTTTACCTCTTAGTCTCTCCAAGAAGTCAGTAGCATTAAACCTGCAGTTGGCAAGTAAATGCATGAAAGAGTATTTAGTGTTAAATGCAAAAGACATTTAGAAACAGGCAGACAAAAAGTTCATATGGACACTGCAAGTCAAACTTACAACTCTACAGTCTAAAACCCAACTCTACTTCTGACGCAATTTTCAATACATGCGCTAGGAACAGACTGCTGGATTATGGCTTTTCTCCATACTCAAAGATCAATACAGCTAGCAAGAATACTCCCTAAAAACTGCCTCAAGTCAAAAATTTACATTTCTTCTTAAGGAGTTCCAAGGAGGTTCCACTTGATTGATACACGGACTCAAGACAAGGATATCAAATAAGGGTAAGCTAGGTTTAGATAAAAGAGTTCAACCAACATAATAATAAGGTGTCGCTAGGGTAATTGACATCCTCATTTGGCACTTCCAAGAGCTAGAGCTACTGACCCTTGAAGTATTATTGAGAATGAAGTGGTCAAAAGAGATTCTTAATGATAAAGTAGTTATAAAGACTGATTGCTCAAAAAGCACCAAAGATTTACTTAACAAAACACAGGAATTGCAATGCAAGTGAGAGAAGCTTGTTAATCATATTCCCAACCAAATACGAACTAGTTTTCATCTATTAAAACTCAGAGACTATCCTCTTTGTAAAGCCCAAAAAGGTTTACTATGTTCTTGTATAATTGTCTGACTACCAGACATCGTGGAAATGAATGTCTAGTAGGAGACTCATATAAACCAATCTGTTACCCACAAATTTTTTCTCTTTTAAAATGGTACTACTGCTTTAGATAGTGCTTAAACTCACTAACCATCAATGCAAAAACGGTATCCTTGAATTTAAATAAACTAAAATAAACCTTAACTTTGCTTGCTCCCAATGCTGGCATACTTAGAATAGAATAACCAACTAGCCAGCTAAAGTTAACTCTCAAGTATCAAATCAAAAATCAATAACGTTGGCATATATCCTAGATAAACATAGAAAAAAAAATTCCATATGAAATGGTACTATAACGTGAAAATTTAGATGCCCCTTGGCTTGAATTTCTCCTTATCTGAAACAAAGTCGCATGTTGGTACTCTCAATATTCAGCCAGCCGAGAGCACGTAGAATTTCATCCCGTGATAGTAGGAAAAATTTTAATTAAATGAAACTGTATCATGAAGTACAGGAAAATTGAGCCAATTAGAAAGAGCATTGTCCTATGAGAAAATATTTGAAGTCTCATGAAAGCAAATACCTAGGAAGATCACAGCCATGAGGCTTCCAACGCCATCTCAAGTAATCAGAATCCCTTCTCCCATTGCTTTGGCAATCAAAAGCCTCATCAACAAAAGGGCAAGAACCGGGTTGGTAAATGGGGTACTCTTCATCCTTCACCCAAGTTCCGGTGTAAAGATCACACATTTGCCTCTTCTCTTCACCATTGTCAACAGCTCCGTCATCAATGCTTGTGGAATTTGAAGGAGGGGCAGGGAGCTGAAGCTGAACATCAATGCTTGTGGAATTTGAAGGAGGGTGAAGCTCGTCAGCTTGAGAGACAGAGAGACTCGGAGAAATGCGGTGGTGGGTTGATGATTCCGGCGGGTTTGGGTCAGGAAAAGTGGGATCAGAGTCGGAGGAATGAACTTGAACTTGGGATTTGATAAGTGGAAACGACTGTTGATAGATAGAGACGGAGGGTTCCAGTGTGCGTTTGCTGAAAATGAAAAGGCTAAGAAGAAAGAGCGCGATGAAAGAAACGGTGCTCAAAGTGTAACGGGAGTTTTGAGAGATGGAATCGCCCATTTCAATTGCATCTTCTTTCTTCTTTCTTTCCCCTCTGTTTATGGACACACATGGAACTGAAAATGTTGTTGCCTCAGGGGGAAGAAACCAAACTTTGCTTGGTTTAGGCCAATCACTCGATTCATGTCAATGTCCTTTTGGATTTGTCCACGGACTGGGTTACTACTGCTAACTCGTTTAGGCCAACTTTGGTCACGATTTTTAAGTTAAGGCCCACATCTCCCACATATATTTACCTTTTTTTTTTTTCATTTTACTAACACTTCTTGGTTAAATACAATGAGTCTTAACTAATACAGATTCTTAAATAATATAGAGTTGATATTGGGTCTTTGACTAATCTGGAGTCGAGTCGTGTCGGATCTTAAATTGAAAAAACTCTCCCAGCGCCTTCTTGTCACATTGGATCTTGACTAACTCAGAGTCGAGCTGCGTCGGACCTCAAATTAGGATATGCGTCGAACCTCAAATTGGAAAAACTATCCCAATACCTTTATTTCATTAACAAGACTCACACCTAGAGAAATTTTTAATAATGCAATTTTGACTTACAATTCTCAGGATTTTGTTAGGGTAAACTACACAAATATACCTAGTGGTTTGAGTCAAAATAAAAATGTTATTGATGTTTTTTTTATACTTGATTTATATATGATATGTCTTAATTTTTTTTGCTACATAAAATTTTAGGAGTAAGATAGGTTATTTTATCTCCAAGGCTTAGTGAAGACAAGCCGTCAATCCTTTCGGAGATTTATGGATTTATTGGACTTTCCTATGGATTTTTAAGATTTACAGATTGTCTTTTTAACAGGAAATTGTGGAGAGTCGTATACTTTCCATCATAAATCCAAATATTTACCACTTTGACCAATCCATTGACTTAAAATTTAGAAAATTGATTGTGGATTTGTAGTAAGGTTTCACTCTGATTCTTTTGTTTATAATTTCACCACGTAACAAAAGTGTGTACAAATTAGAGGGGAAAGTAGCATAACCTTCTCTCTCTTTTTTAATTTCAAATTCTTTTAGAATGAAACGATAGTCATACAATGATTTCCCTCTTACATGATTTTGATAATCATACTAATCGGAAGGATTAATGTCACCTGAGTTATTGCCTATTATCGAGGATGCGGAGGATTCTTCTTACTCGAGAGCTTAGTGCCGAGTTTATCAACATCTTGTATGTACCTTAAAAGAAATTCGGAATAATTACTTTTTTGGTACCCCTTCCGATATCCAGAGTTTTGCTCTAACTAATCCGTATCCAACCCGCGTCGCGCACCTGATTATGATGTCTGAGTCTATCAACGGGGCTGCTATTCATAATGATTAGTTTATTGCATTCTAGAGTTGTTAATGTGCTCTAATAATTATAAGCCCATGTTTACCTAAAACTTCTTTATACTAGTTACTCGCCCGCGTGCGCGATGCTGTGCGAAAAAATTGGCTATGTAGATATGGTCCATATGGAATTGACATGTATAAAACTTAAATAGATTTTGTGCCAAAAAATTCTTACAGAGATGATTCAATGAGTTTAAATAAATATATATTGCAAAAAGTGCTGATAACATAACATATAAAAATATGCATGCTAAGTATTGAATATGGAAGAGGATGTAAAAACAAAATATGTATAGTATGTCCTGAATATATAGAACATGAATATCTTCTCAAAATTTATCAGGAGTTTTAAGTGGCAACATTGTTTACATTTAATTTATCTTTGATTGATCACTTCAAATTAAAGAAGCTGAAAACTAAGTTTCGATTGACTTTGCCCCCATGCAATTGACCTGGTAAAGTTTATGATATTGTCAGTACCTATACCAAAATCATTCTTTAATTCTACTCAAGTAAGTATTTTGAAACATAAAGTTTCTAGTATGGAAAATGCAATCGGCAAAAGGTAAAGAAATAATTAGTATGTCCTGTTTTTAACTGTTGTCAGCATTAAGAGGACTGAATTTTTAGTCGTATTTTGTTGAATATATTCCTGGAAGTAATTGAGTTATGTCATCAGTTTCAAATTTTTTAAATAGCATAGAGAGCAATATGGTGAATAAGAATCTGATTTATGTTTACCTCATCATCAAAAGATGTCATATATTTGTCAGTGTTGCTTGATATCTTCAAAAATTTCTTTGTAAACCATATTCTTTGTGATTGGAGTTTTGTTGCCTGCTTCATCTAGTATCAAGAGCTTGATTCCTTTGTGGGATGTGAACTTGTCTCCTCTGTAAGCATGAACTCAGCTGGTTTCAAACCAAGCAAACTCTCGACTAATGGGCCAAAAGCTGTGACCATGATTCTTGCTGTATGATCTCGAATGAGCAAATTTATGTGGTTTCTGTTTAAACAAACAAATTCATAGGTAATAGACAGGTCACAAATTAGCAAAAAGGATCAGACATGAAACAACATAGATTGGTAATGATTGAATTAGGAATGGCAGAAAGAAATACTCACACAAACTTTGGAGTGACAGTTCCATGTATACTGTAGGTAAAACCACTAACATTCTTCTTCTTCATAATCTTCTCTCTAAGTTTACTGCAAATTTCATAGAACCATCCATTCTTCACACCTACAGACAAAATTTTGGCCTCTACTTTGAACTTTTGGCCTTGCATACAAATGACCATGACTTTTCATAATTGAGATAACATAAGGAAAAAACAACGGTATGAATAGAATGAATTGACCTCGATATCAGATAGGTTCTTGTAAATGAGCTAATCGACAATAGCTTCTTCCGCATAGACCGCACCAACTAATGCCTGCAAGGCTGCAATGCTTCACCCTCTCGAGACTTGATGGGTTCAACTGGTGTCATATCCCATGAAAATCTGCTGATGAATATTGCAACAGTTTTCTATTATAAAATGAACTTAAAAAATATTTGTGAGAAAAATCACATCTTTTTTATTTAAGATGTTTCCTTAATACCTGGATCAATATAAATCACGGTTGCAGAAGAGCATGAAGAATGCTTGTTCTCTATGAAAGGTCATAAAAAGGAAATCAGGACATGATAAAATAAAGCAAAGAATAATTTAGATGAACGTTGAGAGAATGAAAAAATGAAAGGGGAAAACCCAACCCTAAGGCTAAAGGGCGAGAGGAAAAGACAACAAATGATAAGAAAAGGTTGAGCACTTTTCTTTGAAGCTTAAGGACACATTCTATGTCCAACTTTCGAATATGGTGTTTGCACAAAGTAATAACTCAATTCATCCCCGCAGAAATGGAGAGATACTATCATTATTTACTACCAAAATGATCGGAAATTAACAACTATAAACAGGCCATATAGAATGAAACAATAAAGAAAGTGATTCTGGAAATAAGGCACCTCAACAATCTAATGTAAGCATCTATCCTATCAACCTAATGTAATCCTTGAGACGGATATGAGTAACTTCAATCACACATAACAACAATCCAACAGCATCTATGGTAAAACACTCATGATAATCCAACAACATCTATCTTATCAACCTAATGTAATCCTTGAGACGGATATGAGTAACTTCAATCACACATAACAACAATCCAACAGCATCTATGGTAAAACACTCATGATAATGAAAATCAAATCAAATTTATATCAAAGAATGAAAGGAACATTCCATTAGGTAGAATACATAATACCTGTCAATAAAGGCTCATTTTCGTTTATGTGAGTGATGGTCTACGTTGAATAGGGCCCTATTAATCAAAGTAAGAACAAATCATGAATAAAACTAATAAAGAACAATGTTTTGTTACTGAAATAGGGAAAAAAAGCAGATGTATACTTGCAGGGAAAAAGAAAAACACTTCCCTAAAATCCAATACATAAGACCAACGAATTAAACCCATGGGGAAAACAAATAAAAAAAAGTAGAGATCGGAAGAAAGAGATAGGGGTGAAAACATGCAAGAGTAGGGAGCAATAGAAAAATGAATAAGGGAAAGTTGTATTTTAAAAAACCCATAAAATGGACACACCCGAAGGGAAGATGAATGGAGCGCAGATTCCGATCATCTGATGTTGGTTTCACTGTCCTTCAAAATCTGCCATAATAGGAGAAAAAAGAAATATAAAGAAAAAATGAAAATCAAAGCAGGAGCAAACCCATAAACATCACCAAATTGAAAACACATAAACAAATTAGGAAGAAGAGAAAGAATGATACTTGAAAACTCAAAATGGAGGGTCGAAATACATTATTCTTCCATCTTAATTTCGGTCGTCTGATGTTGGTTTCAATGTCCTTGAAAATCTGCCATAATAGGAGAAAAAATAAACATAAACAAAAAATGGAAATCAAACCAGGAGCAAACCCATAAACATCAACAAATTGAAAACCCATAAACAAATTAGGAAGAAGAGAAAGAATGAAACTTTAAAACTCAAAATGGAGGGTCGAAATACATGATTAAACCTGCAAAAGGAACACGGTTAAATCAACCAAAAAAAATGACAATGCTGGAAGATTTCAAGAGTAAAAATGGGGAAAAATCAGCATGGATAATTTAGGGAATCGATTTGCTTCTGCTATTTCTCTTTCTTCTTTCAAAACTAAAAAAAGAAGAAGAAGAAGAAGACGAGAGAAAGGGGGAAGATGGGAGAGAAAGAAAGGGAGAAGGGAAAAGAGAAAAGAAAGGGGCGAATGAGCGAGGAAAATGGGACACGCGCGGGACACGCATAACGTAGGAGACAGAAGTAAATGCAAACAGTATAATGAGTTGAGCGAAAATGACCAAAAGAGGAATGACGTGGCGAAAAAACAGCCACAATAACTACCCAAAATTGTCTTTGCAATTAAGAAACTGTATTCTCCATTCAATATGAAAGTGGCAAATAAAAAAAAAGAAAAAAGTGGCAGAGTTGATTCACATTTACATTCAAATATATATACCGCATATTGTTTGTATGACATATGAATTTACTATTTGATTCCATGTTTGGGTTAACAAGGGGCTAGATTATTAAACATTTTAGTCCTTTTCCACCTACCACATTACTTTAAGCCCCTAAACTTTGGTTAATGTTGAAATGAATAACTCTACTTTTTGGTCCTTTGTTAATGGTAAATGTGAACACAATTAATTGTGGTTTTAAAATCAAGTTTATCCCATGAATGCAATATTGATTTTTTTTAGAAAATGCATTATTATACATTTCATATTCAAATAGAATGATTGACTAAATAACCTCTTTGCCCCTTGAACTTTGCAAGAATGGGCCAATTTGCCCCCTGAACTATTTTTTGTGCCATAATACCCCTTTAATTTACAAAATCAGGCCAATTTGCCCCTTACCGTCAACGCCGTTAGTCACGTACCGTCACGTGACTAACGATTCCGTCAGAGACTAGGTTAACTGCTGACGTGGCATTTTTTTGCTGACGTGGAAATTCCACATCAGCAAAAGTTGGCCCCTCAGCGGGAAAAATCCCGCCCAAACTTAAAAAAAAACCGGACAAAATAAAAAAGAAAATAGAAAAATCGAAAAGTGAAAAGTGAAAACAAGTGAAAAGAAAAAAAAAACCAGAGTATTTGATAAAGGATGGAGCAAAAACTAAAACATCACTCACGTTCAAACACAATTATCATATGGTTTTTCTATTTTCGTTTTTATTTTGTCCGGTTCTTTTTTTAGTTTGGGCGGGATTTTCCCCGCTGAGGGTCCACTTTTGCTGACGTGGAATTTCCACGTCAGTAAAAAAATGCCACGTCAGCAGTTAACCTAGTCTCTGACGGAACCGTTAGTCACGTGACGGTACGTGACTAACGGCGTTGACGGTAAGGGGCAAATTGGCCTGATTTTGTAAATTAAAGGGGTATTATGGCGCAAAAAACAGTTCAGGGGTAAATTGGCCCATTCTTGCAAAGTTCAGAGGGCAAAAAGGCTATTTAGTCTAGAATGATTATAGTCTTATTTTTCAAAAAAAAAAAAAGATTATAGTCTTATAAATTAATGAAATGATGGTTTTTTCTCCATGCTTATATTGCAATATATCCTTTTATCTTTATTCGATAAATTAAGCGATAACAACTTTAAAAAAGGGGAAACTGTATGACAACAACTACAAAAACTTTTATTTTCTACAACAGCATGTTTTAAGGCACTATTATTTTACTAATGAATGGCTTGATGCATGATCAATGCATGAACATATAGAAAGGAATGGACAATGCATGCTGGATACATCATATATATACAAATGACTAGCTAATGCATGATGTATGCTTGAACATATACAAAAGGATGGCTTGACAACTTCGACAACTCTTGAAAAGGTGCGTGGAAATACGAAATGCAAGTCTTGTATGTATGAAATCAATGCATGACATGGCAAAATGTGTTGATGAACAAATGTATGAACATGCTTATGAAGATATGAAATGCTTGATGGATGCACAATGCAACCTGCAAAACAAAAGAGTTATTCAAATGCTTCTGCAAAGAGAAAACAACAAAGAACCAAATAGTGATTAGTAACATGAACATAAATATGAACAAAAACTTGAAAATTACAGAGAAATCGTGCCCCTTCTATTATTGATCAAAATATTTTCCTTGAAAATAATCGGACTGTGAGTCCTCTGGGCCAGGTTGGTCTACTTATTGTGAGCAATGCAATTGCTCACTCTAAGATCTAATTTTGAAAAAATGAGATAGCAAAGGTAAGAAATGTTCCTATTGTGTACTAAGGTTTAACCTCACAGGATTGGCTCTACCTATGCCGGATATCTCTCAAGGTGTCTATATGCTGGGCGAGGTTTCTCTCTGGATCTAGAGATTCCCAGTCCGTCCTTACTGTCGCCCACTCTAGACTAGTAAGGTCCAAACTAAGTGGGAGTATTTGGCAAAACCCGCACGGAGACGATTGTCACACGAAGGTTAACTACTTTACTTCCTCCTAAAGGGATAGAGCTCCGGTATAAGCTCATGCAGAATGAAAATGCAAGTTATTTAGTGCACGTGTGAAGGAACATACAATCCTTTACGAACAATTCCTAACCCAAATTACTAAACTACCCTCAAGAAAAGAAACAGTACATGATAAGTTAGGCAGAATATATACAAGAGTATCAAAACATGTAAGCATAGTAAATCATAAAAATAGGCAAGAATAAACAATGATAAACATGCATGAATAAATAAGAATAAGTACAAGCAGACAACCAATTATACAAACCCTAGTTAACTCTAAACTAGCATTCAGTTTGACTCTTTAACCTGTCCCCAGTGGAGTCGCCAAGCTGTTGCAACGTCCGGGTCCAGGGCGGTCCGAACCTTACCGTTTAACGACTTAAAAGGGGAATTCTACTGAAATCCTATGGGAGTCGCCACTAATCTTTTTTTAACCTAGGTGTGATTAGCCACCTACCAAATTATTAGGCCTAATGTCACCCAATGCTTGGCTAGGGTTACTCTAAACCTAATTAGTCTACTAACCAGAGTCCTAAAGGTTCGGGAGTCGGGTACGCATGGGGAAGGATTAGCACCCCCACGACGCCCGTCAAAAGACGGCACTGACTAGTTTAGACTTAATTATGGGTTTCTATTATTGGTTGCTACTATTCTTGAATATTTTCATGCCTTTAAACTCTTTTTTTTTTCTTAAAACTGACTTTTCTTCTTTTATTCATTTTCCTTGTTTGACTATCCTTCTTTACCTTTTTCATACTTTACTTTTCTTTTTGAAAGATTGGTGAATACCAATTATTTTCTTTCAACTTAAATTACTAAATACCATTTTTACTCACTTTTTGTTGAATTATAGATTACTATTTTACTGATTACTCTCTACTCTTTACTGATTACTAGTTATTATTTTATTCTTTACTGATTGCCATTACTTTCTACTGATTAATAATTTACCTTTTTACCATTTTTTCTACTGATTACTCTTTATCCTTTACCATTTTACTGATTACTCTTCACTCCTTACTATTTTTCTTTACTAATTACTCTTCTTTACCATTTTTTCTTTACTGATTACTCTTTACTGATCACTTTTTACTATTTTTTCTTTACTGATTACTCTTTTACTTTTTACTAATTACCATTTTACTTTTTACTGATTACCTTTTTACTCTTTTCTAATTACCATTACTTTTACTGATTACTATTACTCTTTACTGATTACCATTTTTTTTACCGATTACTTTTTACTTTACTCTTTACCATTTTACTTTTTACTGATCTCTCTTTACTTTACTCTTTACTCTTCACCATTTTACTTTTATTAATTACTCTTTATTTTTTACTATTTTACTGTTTACTGATTACCATTACTTTTTACTGATTACTATTACTCTTTACTGATTACTCTTTTACTTGTTACTGATTACTCTTTACTCTTTACTAATTACCATTTTACCTTTTACTAATTATCCTTACTTTTTACTGATTACTATTTTACTCTTTTCTAATTACTCTGATTATCACTTTACTCTTTACTGATTGCTTTTTCTTATTGACCTTAGTCACTGATTACTTTTCCTTATTGAACTTAATTACTGATTGCCCTTTTACTTTTTGGAACTTAATTACTCTGATTACCCCTTTTCACTTTTCTGACTGATCCCATTTTCTTTCTTTTCCTTTTAGATTTTTCTTCTATGATTCTTAACCTATTGATACACTAGACTCTTAAATGCATGAAGTTCCAATTTGAGATTAATTACCCATCAATTATACGAGGAACCCCTTCGGCCGCCTCCCAATAAATGGTAAACGACCTTCAGAAATTTCCAAGCCTCCGGGAGAAGGCAAGCAAACTCAGACACGCATGAATGAGCCGCTAACCTTTCCCATCATGGGATCATTTTATTTGAATCTCATGAGCATGGTAATAACAACATTTAAAGAAAATTAAATATGAATGCAAATGCTTAACTAACCTTTTTGTTTTCAATTTTTTGATTTTGCAAGCCTATTGATGACTTTAAACTGAACTACCAACTTAATCATGAAAGCTAAAACTCTATTTAGACTAGATTTCACAATCAAAAGTAAATTAAAGGCCAAGTTACTACTCTTTACTCAAAGTCAATTCTTGATTACTAACTAAAACTCTTTAACTTCAACTTACCAATCTTCCTACACTTAATCTTTACTCTCGAGCTACCAACACTTAGTTCCTTAGTTATCTTATTTTATATTATTTTTTTTAAAAATGCCCATACATTCCATTTTTGAACTAAAGCTCAAATTTTTACTTTTAATTGACCAAAATTATTTCCAAATTTTAAAGCTATTACTAACCTATTCCCTATCCTAACTTAAAAAGCCAACTCTGCCATTCTAATTATTAATTCCTAAAGGCTGATTTTAATTTCCCCAAAATCTAATTTCTAAAATTAATCAACAAACTAGTAGGTTGAAACTAATTTAATCAAAATAAACCTACCCAACGAGCTTACAGCCCAATAGCAAACCCAAATATTTCACAAAATGATAGAAACCCAAATGAATAAAAGAATTTAAAAGCCCAAATAAGAATGTACCCAAATTAAACCGGGCCTACGTGGGTGCAAGGTGGGTCGAGTTGAGGATGAGTATAAATATTTTCTTTCTTCTTCTTCAAACCTTTGAAACCCTAGCCACCAAGACTGTCGTTGCCTGGAAATACTTCCGTCGCGCCGGGGAAATTTTCCGCCGTGAACAGGCCTGAAACTTCACCAACTGATCCCTCTTGACTCCCCTAGCTCAAATCTCAACTTCTTTTTCATAAACAGAGCCTAGATTTGGCCAAAAATGGCTTTACCCGAACCTAAGAAACCATCTCCTATCTCAAAATTACACCCTCCGATGAAAGCCCTAACCTCGAAACTGTTTAAAGGCCATTTCCTTCATCGACAAGGCTTGAAAACTACTAGAGATCTCCGAGACCTAGACTACCCGAAACTAAGATACCCTCAAATCCGGCGGAATCGCCACCGTAGGCCCTTAAACGTAACAAACCCAAAAACTTCCTGAGTTTTACTGGAAAATGGAAGGCAGGGGGAGGCGATTCGAGACTCAAAAGAAAAAAACTCAACCAAATGTAGCAACTTTTCCCTACTTTTTGATCTTTTCTATCTCCACCTTTCTCTATTTTTTATTTTATGTATTTTCATTCCTAAAAGAAAAAATCTAAGACTCTTCAAGAACCCTTTGAACTCTCCAAAAACCCTACCTTTCTCTCCCTTGAAACTCTCCTAAAATTCGTTTTTTGTAGTGGCTGCACTTGCTTCAAACGTGTGAATATCATGAGCTGGCAAGTGATGAAATTTCCTCTCCCTTTCCTCCTTTGTCTCTTTGATCGGTAGTTGATCAAATCACAAGATAATTCCCCACAAACCAATAACTACTAGCTAGGGCAAGTAGGGGTCGAATCCACAGGGAGAGAGGATAATTTCTTCACTAATCAATTATGTTAAAAAGAGTAATTTGAAAGAAGAGGTTCTAGTAATTCTAAATTAAAACTAACAAAACAAATTAAGAGCAAGTAAATTGAGTAATTAACTATGTAAAACAAACCTCCAATATAGAATCTATTTCACCCTTGACAAGATTAACATGGATCATCGACACAAAACATGAATTTGATATTAATTGTCAATCAATCAAGCATCATAAATTATTCCAAAGTAGTATATATCCTAAGATGTAGGCTTCAACTTTCCTTAGAAAAAAATAATCCCCCTAACATATTAAACAACTCCACTTGAATAATTGGTATAGGAACATACGTGATGCTAATTCCAACATGCTAAGAAGATTAACCCGCATCTCGCTGATAATTAACCTCTAATGTTATAATCTATGGTTTCAGCCCTTCATATAACAAGCATTAGGTTTTATTAATCCACATGCATGATAAATCAATACCAAACTTGCCTACATCAATTTCCATCTCGGCCTAAAGATTTCAACAAGGTTTGATATCCCATTGAACCTAGGACTCCTAGAATTACAATTGTTACTTGGACCAATTTTAGCTTGACTCAAGCTACTTGAATCTAACTTTAGCATTCATATTATCAAGATAAGTAGGCCTCCAAATCCATCAAGACATGAACACATAAAATGAAGTATAGAGATAAGAAACATATTCAAGTGGAAATCAAATTATTAAGAACAAAAGTCTCCCCATAAATTAAATGTCAAGAGATCAATAAGATTCTACATTGGAGAAATAAAAGATTAGCTACTCATAAATTGAGTAGCCATCAAAAGGAATAGAAAAACCTAAGTATGGCCGGCGGCTCCTTGCTCCAATCTTCAATCAAAATCGCCAACTCTCTTTTCTAGAGAGAAAAGGTGACTATTTATACTAGAGACTTAGGGTTAACTTAACCTAGGACAAGATAGTAATTTAAGCTCATTAAACCACCTTTAATTGGGTTTAAAGTCGCCCTCCAGGTCTGGGCTAACTCTTAGTACCGAATTAGGGTTTATGATATCATCTTGGGCTTGGTTCATGGGCTTTCCAAGGTCCAGAATGTCTGCAGAAACTTCAGGGGCATTTTCGTCCACGATAACAGTAAAACCGGGCTTCGAGCAAAACACAAAAGTTGTAGGTCTTGAAGTCAGCTTTCCAACGACTACTCATACGCCTCCAATGGAGCTCTGGATCAAAAGTTATGGCCAAAATACAGAAGGGTCGCCAAATAAGGAAACAAGTGAAGAGGCTTCAAGGTGAAGACACACATGGCATGCGAATGTGCGCGCGGAGCTGACCCCCGACTCCCCCTGGGCGCCCATGTCGCAAGGCTGAGCGCCCAGGGCGTTGGCCTCAGGCCCCAGGTCTCCTGCGCCCATGCTTGTGCTGGTGGCTCGTCCGACTAGCGCTGGGGGCCCATGTGGTATGCTTGGCAACCCATGTGGTTTGCCTCGCGACCCATGTACTCCAGTGCTATGACACTTCTTGACATGTGTTCTTGCCTTGAATTTCAACCTTGCCCCTTTGCTTCTAACTCTTGAAAATCAATCTTATGATGATAAAATTGACTCTTCAAGCTCTTCAATCACGATCATATTGGCTCCATTCTTCCTCTAAATTGTCCTTGGAAAATATTTGTGTAAATAATCATCCAAAAAGGCTCCAAAAAGGCACAAAAGTGGTGATTTTGCACTTTTCTTCCCTTTAACACCTATAAACAAAAATATACCAAATACAAGGCGTAATAAAGCATAAAATACCCAAAAAGCATAGGAAAATGACCATAAAAAGATGCATAATTTTGGTCTGATCACTCTTCCTCAACTTCCTTTCTCACGTGTCAATCCTCTTCCTTGCAGGTGACACCCTCTTTATTGATACCGTGTCAGGACCATTGATCGAGCAACCAACAATTCTATCAGGTGGTTTTATTTCCCACTCTCTATTTTGTCTGCTTTATTTTTTTTGCAACCTCACGTGTACTTATTTTGGCTATAGGTGCTGATGTGGACTTCCAAGGCTAGTCCTTGTAACCAATGAAGGCTTAACAGCAGGGTAAATTCCCCCTCTTTTCCATTTGTTCATGACACATGCCTTTGTGTGATTTGTTGAAACTTGCATATAAACTGATCACATGCCCCCTTTTGTTCCACCCTTTGAGCTCTTGAATTTTGTGATACATTTTACCTATTGGGATTGCTTCTCTGTTCATTCTCACTGTAATGGTTTTTGAAATGATGCATAAATTATCTTCTTAGCGTTGCAAAACCCCCGTTTTTGCTTGCTAATTTTCTATGAACACTGAACGCTTCTGCCTTTGATTTCCTTTTTGCTTAACTATTAGCCACTTAGTTTTGCTGAATTTGGGTTCTAAAGCTAAATGAAAATGTATGCTGCCTAAAAACATTTGAGAATGGGCCTAAATGCATGCTCTATGTCTTGTTTTCTTCTTGCTGGATGAGCACTAGCTGTATAGCATGAGTAAACAACCCTGAGATGTGTTTGATGATGAATTTTTGATGAATGACCTACAACCATGCGATGTTAGACTACTTTGAGTGTATATGCTTGCCGAGCTAGTGCAAAGATATATGTGCATATATTTTAATGTGAAAATGCATGATGACTAATCTAAAATGCCATGATTGGTGAATATGCTGCTACTGTAGTTTATTGTATGTATTGATAAATGGACTTGAATGTTTTTGCTATAATATGAACTGAATGTTGATGTTTATTATAAGAATACTCTACTCTAATTGCTAGAATGCATGCTGGATTATGTGGCAATACACATGTGTTGATTCTGACAGTCTAAGAACTAAAAGATATAATGCATGAGACACCAAATATGTAAATGAATGAACTGCAGGTGATCATGTGTTCTAACAAGGAAAATGCGAATGCTCTAGAATGTCTTGCCTTTTGTGATGTGTGAAAATGAAACTGAATTATGCTTCTAGTCATCTATTGAAATGCTCTGAGTTGATTGTTCTTCGCTTGATGTATGCTACCACTTGCTCTCTCTTTCCATCTTCTACTGTTTTGCCTTGTCAAGGTGCTCAAAATCTTTCCTTCTATTGCTGCCACTGAAGTTTTTTTGGCCTTTGCTTTGTTGTTTGATCTTGTGCTGTACCATGGTTTATTTTGATGCTTTCTTTATTTGAACCTGCCTTGGACAACCTGATGATTTCAATTGCCTATAATACCATTTGATTTTTTTATTTTCCCAGTAAAGCTTTATGTGGATTTGAGTGTGCAGTTGCTATGTTTCTTATTTATTTTAGGCTCAATCTTGGCTCTGTATAATCATTCTGATTGCTCCTCGGATTGCTAGGCCTCTTGTCCTTCATTTACTCATCATTTTTCTTGTCTGTTTGAATGTGAAATTTGACCCACTACTAACTACCTTTTGTTTTGTCCATAAACATCAACTTACGTGGCTGTCCTACTCCACCTGTCAAGCTTGATCAAGGAAGAAAGAAAATAATGTCCCATGCAATGCAGGAAGCCAACGAAATTATTATTATTCTTGTAATTCAATTATTCATTTTTGTTTGCAAATATGTAAAATTAGCCAATGTGAAAGGAAATGTAAAGGAGAAAGGAAATGTAAAATTAGCCAATGTGAAAGGAAATGTAAAATTAGCCAATGTGAAAGGAAATGTAATTCAATTATTCAATTATTCTAGGTCGAATGCCAAACCCCAACCTCTTTGACTCCCTTATGCCCTCTGAAATGCTTGATCTTTATTCTTATCCTACCCCATTTGAACCTTGTTTCCTAAAACTCTATTTCTTGCATATGTCTCTATATCTTCCTCTCATTGCCCTATTGATC
The DNA here is from genome assembly GCA_001974805.1 of Corchorus capsularis. Taxonomy (NCBI): domain Eukaryota; kingdom Viridiplantae; phylum Streptophyta; class Magnoliopsida; order Malvales; family Malvaceae; genus Corchorus; species Corchorus capsularis. The sequence continues at coordinate 44,639 of AWWV01008394.1, forward strand.
ATCTGAAAAGATCGCCCTTGACCAGTCCTCATCTCCTAAATAGTTCATCAAAGTTTTGAGATATCATCTCAACTGCTAAAAATATCCATCGTTGTGTCAACTCTTGATTTCCTTTGAAGAGTGCCTACGAATATCATTTTCAACCCCTTCCGAATCCTCTAAGAAGATCGAGTTTGATCACTTTTTCTTCCAATGACTTCGACTCATTCTTTGCTAACTCCCAATGTCTCTCCAACGAGCTTTCTTGCTTTGAATCTATTAGGAGTGACTTGAGTTAAGCAGACTCTATTGCCCCATTCTTGGTACCATTTTCCTTGCCAACTTCCTGCAACATAGTTTAATTCAGAAGTCAAAATTCTTATATGTATTGATCGTGTAGCAAAATCTTCTTGAAATATGACATGGTTTAAAATGATCCCACAAGACATTGCACTTTTTCCATGAAAGCATTTTATGACTTTGCCAAAAATGCCCCATATGTTGCCCCACTAAAAGAGTCTTTCTCAAAAGATTTGGTGACCACCACTTTAAAAATTTTCCGGTCTGATATCTTTGACTTATCCTTCTTCTTGGGCTCACAAATGGGATGTAAGTCTTTTGCAAAACACATTTTCAAAACATTCTCAATTTGTTATTTTTCTCTAGATGATTTGTATCAAAACTGATTATACAAAGCAGTATGGTACAAAAAGATTGGAAGGCAATTGTCGAAGAAGTTTGTTTTGGAACTTTGATTGCTCTTTGTAAGGCTGGAGTATTTTGATGACTTCATCAACTTTTATTCCCTTAAGTCGATACTCAAAGTGAGGTCATGCTCTCTCAAACTGCGCTGGAGACTCTAAGAATTCCTATCCTTACTCTAGACTGCCCTTTCGGGTTTTCACCCTAGAGCTATATCTTTCTTCTTTTTTGATTTGGTTGATTTTTTTTTCTAAGCCTCACCATGCACTTGCCTTTGAAAAACTTTTTGAAAACAATTTTCTTTCAAAACCTTTTTGAGAAAAACATTTTTTTTTGCAAAAATAATTTCTATTTTAGGAACAATCCCTTCACCTTCAATATCCGGATTTGATCAAAGATGGACTTTATTAGGCGCGTAACGTGGGATTGGGTTATGGGTGCCAAAGAAAGGATGAAAGGCTCAAAAATGTGTTTGAGGGTGCTTAATCCAAGGATCACTTTCTTCTTTGCATGGAAAGTTCCTTCCACTTTGATGACCTTTCCATTTAAACATTGTTCTCTACAAGCTTCCAATCCTAAACTTGTTCATTTAACTTCTTCTTTATTCTATCTTTTCTCACATCCTCTTTTCCGTTTTGAGTCGCCCTCTTCGGGTTTTCAACTCAAGTTTTCTCCTTTTCCAACCTTCACTCGAGCCGCCTTTTCGGGTTTTCAACTCAAATAACCCCCTACGGATCCAAGCCGCCCTTTGCAGGTTTTCGACTTGGACCCCTCCTTATATTTTATTTCTCTTTTTCCGACCTCTTTCTTTTTTAGGCCAAGTGGTTTTTTTTTTTTTACGGACTATCCCAGTTTGATGCCCTTTCGCTTCTAAGGTCTTACTGTTCCAGTATAGTCTTCTTCAATACCAAATCTTCTTCTTTGAACTCCTCGGGAGTACTTCTTATTGAATGCCCGTTCTACTCTCTTTTGGTACATTTGGCCGTGGCACATTACTGTAATTCTCTTTCATTTATCAAATTTAGTTAGTCAAACCCTTTTTGTATTTGCTTGTCTTTTTCTAGTTACAAACCTTGCTAGACCCTTAGAGAGGGGATCTCTACTTCCATCTGCACTACTACTTCTAACCCGTAGACCAATGAATAAAGGGTTGCCTAAGTTAGTTCGAATAGCGTGAAGTGATGCGCCAAGGGCTTATCATGGCATAGAAGAGTACAATGGAGTTAATGGAGATCATGTCTCAAATAAACATGGAGATGTCATGGATGTTCAAGAAGATTCTAAGGTTGATTCCGGATTGAACGCAAGCTTGGATGAGCATGGAGTTGGAGGCATCGCATGTGATCGGCCATTGCTTGGAGAAGTCGCGCAACACCGGCCACAAAACCCGCCACTTGACCGGCCATCGCATGCACCATCGCATGGGGCAACCGGCCACAACCGGCCATCGCATGGAGCATCAACCGGCCACAACCGGCCATCGCATGGGGCATCCGCGCACAACCGGCCAATGGATCCTTTAGCCATTCCGCAAGGTCCAATGACAAGGGCTCGGGCTAAAAGGTTCAAGGAAGCTTTATTGGGGTTTGTTAGATCTCATCTTGGAGGTTTGGAGTCCATTGAAGAACAATTGGAGAGCATTGAAGTCGACATCACCAAGAATATTCCCATCGATTCCAAGTTGTTCACCTTACTTGAAATCGATGATCATTAGTTCTTATGTTGTGTAATTCGGCCTCATGGGCCTTTATTCTATCTTAGTTTAGTTAATTAATTAGCTTGGACCTTGATTAGGGTTTGGCCTTGTTTAATTAAAGTCCAATCCTCATCTATTTTCCTATTGGTTGTATTTTAGGATAGTTTCTAGATTCATCTATGTATGCCGCCCCTTATAGGATTAGGAGTTGGGTATGTTATGCGCCAACCCCTCCCCTTTATAAGGGCTCTTTTATCTCTTGAAAACATAAGTTGAGTTGATTAATAAAGTTGAGGATTATTTTCCCAAATTGATTATCTTAGCTTCATTATTCTAGTTTGAGCAAACTTAGAGTTCTTCAATCTTGTGGAGTCCTAGCAAACAATTAGGTTGTGATTGCTTAATTGTTTGTGAACCTTGTGATCTTAGGTTGATAATTGCAGGTCTAATTATTCATCTAAGGCGACTAACGAAGGAGGATTTACTTAGTGAAGATTGTCGACATACAAGTCTAGAAGATTTGGTGATTGAAGTTCATCTTTGGCGGGTCTCAAAGGTGGGCTTGAACCGATTTGGAACTAGATTCGTATCAATTGGTATCAGAGCTTAGGTTTATCATCTTCAATCGGTAAATCTATCTTTCTATTCCTCATTCATCAAGTTTTCATCCATCAAAATTCACCCACACTCATATCGCACCACTCTCTTGAAAAGTTCAAAAATCCAGTAACTTTGAAAATTCATATCTGATTCATCTTACATCTTTTTACTTTGAAATTTCAGATTTGATTTCCTTATAGCTAGTAGTTATATCGAAAAATATCAAAAAAATAAAAACAAATAAAAAAACTTTTTCGACCAGACTTGTGATTTTTGTTCTGGGTTCGTTTGTAGTCGGAAAGCTTTGAAATTTGAGATCTAGACTTCTTTTAGAGTGATATTTCTGGGAAAAGTACTGAAAAAAATCAAAAAAATCTGTAGTGTTATCGATTTTCGACATCAACTATGGTTTTAGTTTTGGAATTTTGGGAATTAGGGTTTTCATTGTGCAATTGATTCAATTTGTTGCAATTAGCCCTAATTGATTGTGTAATTGAGATTCTTGGGTTGCTTTTGCTGTGAATTGTGATTTGATTTGAAGAATTTCGGGTTACAAACCCTATTGGAGACAAGTGGTACAAAATTGGATCAAGTGGTACTAGGGTTTTCACTAATCGATTTGATTGCTCTATTTGTGCTTGAATTAAGTTTTTGTGCAGCAAGTTTGGAGAAGAAATTCTGATACCAATTGATACGAATCTAGTTGTAATTGGTCCAAATCCACCTTAGAGACCCGCCTAAGATCAACTTGAATCACCAAACTTCTAGATGTGTATGTCGACAATCTTCACTTGATAAATCTTCCTTCATTCGTCGGCCTTAGACCTCCATGTCGACCTGCACTTGAACACCTAAGATCACAAGATTCACAAACAACCAAGCAATCACAACTTAATTGTTTGCTAGGACTCTTCAAGATTAAAGAACCCTAAGTTTGCTCAAACTAGAACAATGAAGCCAAAGAAATCGATGTGGGTATAAACCTCTCAACTTTATTGATTAACTTGACTTATGTTTACAAGAGGGGGATGGTTCCTTTATATAGGGAACACATAACCCTTCTCCTAAAACTAAAAGGAAAACATTACATAAAGGAAGGAACAAGGAAATAGCCTACTCCTTGTCCTACTAGGAAAAGTAAATAACATTACATAATTAAGCAAGGATTGGACTTAGTCAAACAAGGCCCAACCCAATGTCTTCTAAACTAAATAAATAACTAATCTAAGATAGAATAAAGGCCCATGAGGCCGAATTACACAATGCCAAAGTCTAATGCTCATCGATTTCAAGTAAGGTAAACACCTTGGAATCGATGGGAATATTCTTGGTGATGTCGACTTCAATGCCTTCCAAATGTTCTTCAATGGACTCTAAACCTCCAAGATGAGATCTTACAAAGCCCAATAAAACTTCCTTGAACCTTTTAGCCCGTGCCCTAGTCATTGGACCTTGCGGAATGGCTAAAGGATCAAAAGGTCGGTCTTGTCCGGATGGCCCAATCGATGGCCGGTTGTGGCCGGTTGGTGCGCCAAGCGATGGCCGGTTGTGGCCGGACATGTCCATGTCGCGTGGCTGGTGATGGCCGGGCATCTCCGAGTCGCGTGGCCGGTGTTGGCCGGGCTTCTCCAAGTCGCATGGCCGGTCACTCGCGCCTCCAACTCCATGCTCCTCCAAGCTAGCATCGATGACATCTCCTTGATCTTCATTGGCTCCAATGTATTCTTCTAAGCCATGATAAGCCCTTGGCGCATCAACTATGTTGCAAGCCCTAATGCAACGTTTGGACAATATGGATACTAAATTCGATGCCTTGGCCGATGATGTCCAACAAGTAAAGGATGACCAAAATCAACAAGCTCAACCACCTCAACAAAGAGCTAATGCCGCACACAACAATGAGAGAATTCAACTTCCACCACCGAGGCAAGTTGCTAGGTTGGATCCAATGGAAAGATTGAGGCAACAAGTGCTTGGAAGTCAAGCAATCAATGAGAATATGCGGCCTAGGAGGGGAATCGAAAGAGAAGAGCCTAAAGACAATATCAAATACAAAATCCCTAAATTCAATGGGAGAGGGTCACCATCCGATTATTTGGAGTGGGAGTCGAAATTGGATATGTATTTTGATTATCATCCTCATGCCGAGCCAAAGAAGGTGCAAATTGCTACTCTTGAATTTACGGAGAATGCTTTAAATTGGTGGAATCAACTAGTGCAAGCAAGAAGAAGAAATTTGGAAAGATCTATTGATACTTTGTTAGGACTAAAGAGTTTTATGAGGAAGAGGTTTGTTACAAGCTTTTATACTAATGGTCTCTACCAAGAATTGCAATCTTTGAGGCAAGGATCAAGGAGTGTTGATGAATACTACTCCGAGATGATGTTGTTGATGTCTAGGGCCGAGGTTGATGAAGCTCCACAAGCCACTATCACAAGGTTTTTGTCGGGGTTAAATAGAGAAATTCATGATATTGTGGAGATGCAACAACGCTATGACGTTGAAGAATTGCTTCAACATGCTTTGAAGGCCGAAAGCCAAGTTAAGAGGAACAAGAAGAGTTTCGCGTCATCAACAAGCTCATGGAAAACTCCAATCAAGAAAGATGACAAGCCATCCAAAGAGAAGGAGTTGGCGCAAAAGGGAGCTACCCCCAAAACCGATTCTAAGTCTTCATCGGGATCATGTTCTAAGAATTATGTTAAGTGCTTCAAGTGTCAAGGATTTGGGCACTATGCTAAGGATTGCGTTGACAAGAAAGTCTTGTATTTTAATGAGCATGACGAGATTGTGAGTGAAGATGAAGAGTTAGCACCAGGATCTAGTGGTGATGGAGGCGATGAAAGGGGACTTGCTTATGATGATGAGGACGATGATGATGGTTCAACACTGGCACTCTTGAACTTAGTTGCAAGAAGAACTTTAAGTGCCTATGTTAAAGGAGATGTGCACAATCAAAGGGAGAATTTGTTTCATACTAGGATGTATGCTAATGGGAAGCCTAGTAGTGTGATTATAGATGGAGGGAGTTGTACCAACATAGCTAGCATGTACCTAGTGAAGGAGTTAGCGTTACCTACCACTAAACACCCTAAACCCTATAGCTTAGGATGGTTTAATGATAGAGAGGAGATTGAGGTTAACAAACAAGTTTTAGTTTCTCTTTCTTTGGGCAAGTACGAAGACAAGGTGCTATGTGATGTGCTACCAATGCAAGCATGCCATGTCCTACTTGGTCGACCATGGCAATATGACAACAATGTCCATCATGATGGTGAAACAAATAAGTATTCCTTTATGTGTGGTAAGCGTCCAATTACTTTGATTCCTTTATCACCTCAAGAAGCTTTAAAAGATCAAATAAAAGTGAGGGATGAATTTGCTAAGTTGGAATCGGAATTTAAGGATAAAGAAAAGACTAAACATGCTAATTTGAATGTGAATTGCGATTTAGTTGATAAGCATGCTAGTTCTAAGAAAGTTAGTAAGGAGTGTATGTTAGCAACTAAGAGTGAGATTAAAGAAGGTTTGAATGATAATTCTGTTTTAATCTTGTTTTTGCTTAAAAGTACACTTGTGAGCACTAAGCACTTGGATAAGGAACTTCCAAGCAAAATTGTGTTTCCTATGAGTAATATTGTAGGAATTGGAGTTGTTTTGATGCAAGGAGGGAATTTTGTTGCTTATTTTTGTGAGAAAATTCCTAGAGGGTTGCCATCCATTAGAGAAATGGAACTCGCTCCATATGGTGTGCATTATGTTCAATACGAGTTCATAGAGTCTTTTCCATATGTTGTGCGATACAAACAAGGTAAGGAGAATGTTGTAGCCGATGCTTTATCAAGGAAGTATGTCTTACTTTCCATGCTTGATTCTAAGTTTCTTGGTTTTGAATGTATTAAGGAATTATATGCTAGTGATATTTACTTTAGTGAAATCTTTAAAGCATGTGAAAATTATGGATTTGGAAAGTATTATAAGCATGATGGAATTTTGTTTAAGGAATCTAGATTGGGTGTGCCTTCTTGTTCATTGCGTGTATTGCTCATGAGGGAATTGCATGTGGGGGGTTTAATGGGTCACTTTGGAGTTGATAGAACATATGATATATTGCATGAGCACTTCTTTTGGCCTAAGATGCGACATGATGTAGGGAAGTATGTTGCTAGTTGTATTGTTTGTTTGCAAGCTAAATCTACTTCTAAACCTCATGGATTGTATACTCCTTTGCATATTCCTCATGAACCATGGACTTATATTAGTATGGACTTTGTGTTAGGTTTACCTCGTTCTAGGAGAGGTAAAGATTCTATCTTTGAGGTTGTTGATAGGTTTTCTAAGATGGCACACTTCATTGCATGTACTAAAACGGATGATGCCATTAATGTAGCTAATTTGTTCTTTAAGGAAATTGTTAGACCACATGGAATGCCTAGGACGATTGTAAGTGATAGAGATGCTAAGTTCTTAAGTCACTTTTGGAGGACTTTATGGGCTAAGTTAAGTACTAAGTTGTTATTTTCAACTACTTGTCATCCTCAAACCGATGGTCAAACGGAAGTAGTTAATTGGACTTTGTCTACCTTACTTAGGGCTTTAATTAAGAAGAACTTAAGAACTTGGGAGGATTGTCTACCTCATGTTGAATTTGCATACAATAGAAGCATACATAGTACTACCGGACATTCACCTTTTGAAACTGTGTATAGCTTTAATCCTTTAACCGCATTGGATTTGTTGAGTTTACCTTTGAGTGTGCAAGTCGACATGGATGGACAAAGGAAGGCCGATTATGTTAGGGAACTTCATGCTAGGGTTTGAGATCAAATTGAGAAGAAAACACAACACTACATGAAGGTTGCTAACAAAGGGCGCAAAATGATCATCTTTGAACCTGGAGATTGGGTTTGGTTGTATCTAAGGAAGGAAAGGTTCCCTGAAAAAAGAAAGTCTAAGCTCTTACCTCGTGGAGATGGTCCATTCCAAGTATTGGAGAGGATCTACAACAACGCCTATAAGCTAGATCTTCCAAGTGAATATGGCAATGTAAGTGCTACTTTTAATGTTTCAGACTTATCCTTGTTTGATAGTGATGCAGATTTGAGGACAAATCCTTTTCAAGGGAGAGGGGACGATGCACGAAGGGCTAATCATGGCATAGAAGAGCACAATGGAGTTAATGGAGATCATGTCTCAGATAAACTTGGAGATGTCATGGATGTTCAAGAAGATGCTAAGGTTGATTCCGGATTGAACGCAAGCTTGGAGGAGCATGGAGTTGGAGGCATCTCATGTGACCGGCCATTGCTTGGAGAAGCCGCGCAACAGCGGCCACATAAGCCGCCACTTGACCGGCCATCGCATGCACCATCGTATGGGGCAACCGGCCACAACCGGCCATCGCATGGAGCATCAACTGGCCACAACCGGCCATCCCATGGGGCATCCGCGCACAACCGGCCAATGGATCCTTTAGCCATTCCGCAAGGTCCAATGACAAGGGCTCGGGCTAAAAGGTTCAAGGAAGCTTTATTGGGGTTTGTTAGATCTCATCTTGGAGGTTTGGAGTCCATTGAAGAACAATTGGAGAGCATTGAAGTCGACATCACCAAGAATATTCCCATCGATTCCAAGTTGTTCACCTTACTTGAAATCGATGATCATTAGTTCTTATGTTGTGTAATTCAGCCTCATGGGCCTTTATTCTATCTTTGTTTAGTTAATTAATTAGTTTGGACCTTGATTAGGGTTGGGCCTTCTTTAATTAAAGTCCAATCCTCATCTATTTTCCTATTGGTTGTATTTTAGGATAGTTTCTAGATTCATCTATGTATGCCGCCCCTTATAGGATTAGGAGTTGGGTATGTTATGCGCCAACCCCTCCCCTATATAAGGGTTCATTTATCTCTTGAAAACATAAGTTGAGTTGATTAATAAAGTTGAGGATTATTTTCCCAAATTGATTATCTTAGCTTCATTGTTCTAGTTTGAGCAAACTTAGAGTTCTTCAATCTTGTAGAGTCCTAGCAAACAATTAGGTTATGATTGCTTAATTGTTTGTGAATCTTGTGATCTTCGGTTGATAATTGCAGGTCTAATTATTCATCTAAGGCGACGAACAAAGGAGGATTTACTTAGTGAAGATTGTCGACATACAAGTCTAGAAGATTTGGTGATTCAAGTTGATCTTTGGCGGGTCTCAAAGGTGGGCTTGAACCGATTTGGAACTAGATTCATATCATGAAGGGCAAAAGGCTGTTTGTCATGCCGGTCTCGCTATCTTACTATCATCTTTTCTAAAATTCTCTTGAGGTATTTATTTCTCATCTTCATTCTGATTCAATGATTTCATTCTTCAGAAGTTTTGATGAACGACGTGATTGACCACATGTGGGATGCTTGTCTGACTAATCTTACCATGACTCGATAACTGAGCTATGCCACGGAGGAACCAACTTTTGATGTTTGTTTACCATTTGAACAATTTGCTCAACTCCCAAACTTCCTTTGTTTTATTGGACTCCGCCTTTTTCTTCCGGACTTTCTTATATTTGAATAGATTCAAAACCCCTTCTCTCTGCTTTACTCTTGTTCTTCACTTTGTTTCGCCTTTCTCCTTCTTCTACTCCCTTTTTCTTTTATTCACATCATCTTTATTGACATGCTTGGGCATCCTTTTCCCAATTTGCCACAAACTCTCCTTCTTCTTTACCTCCAGTGTGGAGGGTGATCCTTGATCAGGGTTGATTCGAAAGAAAATCCTTAAGGCTCAAAGGGGACAACAATGGTTAATTTTCTACAAGTGAAGGAATAAGAAAGAAGGCCATTTATCATTTCAGATCTGGATATTTTGATGAAAGGTGACCTTTAAAAAACTAATAACCTTTTGGAAAACTCATTTTTTAAAAAACTTTTTCTTGAAAACAGCTTTAGAAAAATGTGTCTCGTTTTGACTGTCCTGAAAATTTGTGCAAGCACATGACACTAAAATTCGATTTCTTTTTTTATGACCTCTTTCTATTTTAGGCCTAGTTTTTTTTCTTCATTGATGGGAATTTGATGATTGATGTCTTCTTCCTCCATTCTATTAAATGACCTCTTTATTGATGAGCGTACTGAATATTGCCCCCACTACTAGTCACGAGAAGGGAAAAGGTGTTTTAACAAGTGACGTGATTTGAAAGGTACAATTTTGGTGAGCTTATTTGATTTCCGAACCAATTGGTCTTCCAAGGCCTGAAAATGATTTGAACTTGACCTTTTGATCAATTTGCCCAATAGAATGAAAAAATCTCAATATGTCTCAAATTGAAATTGGTTTCCAAGAAAAAAGAATGGGCTCTTTTAGGATTAATGAAATTCGGGGTTCTGAGCAGTGTTTACACAAATCGAATAATCGTGTTACCACATTTTAAGAAAACATTCCAATTTTGATCTTATCTTATATTTTTTATTCAAAAAACAATTGTTTATTCAAAAGAATCTTGTTTTACTCATTCAAAACTTTTATTAATCGGACATTCCTTTGCTCATTGCCCAAGTGAAAATTATAGAGCGCTTTAGGAACTGTTTCTTAGTGGTGGTCACTCAATTCAGCAAACATTCAAAAGTGCAGCAATTTTTTTAACAATTATAAACATGATGAAATATAAATAACAAAAACCTATGCAGATGCTATGCATGTTTGAAAAGAGTTCAACGGTCTTAGAAATTCCCTTCTTATGGCAAGCTTCCGTTCCCCGTTGTCACTAATTTAGACTGCCAATTTTTCCCATGAGATCTAGAGTTCTTTGTTGAATGGCCACTTGTTTGAGCGAGAGCGACTTTACTGGCACGTCCTCACTTTGGACAATGTATCTGAGAAGAAAATTTCATCGATCCGCTCGCTGATTAAGCCTCAATGTTGTACTCAATGTTTTCAAAATGCTCTCCCCTGAGGATGTTAAGATCCAACAAGAAAAGTAGAAAATAAGTAATATGCACAAGTGATGAACTGTCTATATGTATGTATGAAATGTGTCTATGAACATATATACACTGATAGCATGATGGATGCATGAGCATATATACTAATGAATGGCTTGATGCATGATCAATGCATGAACATATACAAAGGAATGGACAATGCATGCTGGATACATCATATATATACAAATGACTAGCTAATGCATGATGTATGCTTGAACATATAGAAAAGGATGGCTTGACAACTTCGACAACTCTTGAAAAGGTGCGTGGAAATGCGAAATGCAAGTCTTGTATGTATGAAATCAATACATGACATGGCAAAATGTGTTGATGAACAAATGTATGAACATGCTTATGAAGATATGAAATGCTTGATGGATGCACAATGCAACCTGCAAAACAAAAGAGTTATTCAAAAGCTTCTACAAAGAGAAAACAACAAAGAACCAAAGAGTGATTAGTAACATGAACATAAATATGAACAAAAACTTGAAAATTACAGAGAAATCGTGCCCCTTCTATTATTAATCAAAATATTTTCCTTGAAAATAATCGGACTGTGAGTCCTTTGGGGGAGGTTGGTCTACTTATTGTGAGCAATGCAATTGCTCACTCTAAGATCTAATTTTGCAAAAACGAGATAGCAAAGGTAAGAAATGTTCCTTTTGTGTACTAAGGTTTAACCTTACAGGATTGGCTCTACCTAGGCCGGATATCTCTCAAGGTGTCTATATGCTGGGCGAGGTTTCTCTCTGGATCTAGAGATTTCAAGTCCGTCCTTACTGTCGCCCACTCTAGGCTAGTAAGGTCCAAACTGAGTGGAAGTATTTGGCAAAACCCACACGGAGATGATTGTCACACGAAGGTTAGCTACTTTACTTCCTCCTAAAAGGATAGAGCTCCGGTATAAGCTCATGCAGAATGAAAATGCAAGTTATTTAGTGCATGTGTGAAGGAACATACAAACCTTTACGAACAATTCCTAACCCAAATTACTAAACTACCCTCAAGAAAAGAAACAATACATGATAAGTTAGGCAAAATATATACAAGAGTATGAAAACATGTAAGCATACTAAATCATAAAAATAGGTAAGAATAAACAATGATAAACATGCATGAATAAATAAGAATAAGTACAAGCAGACAACCAATTATACAAACCCTAGTTAACTCTAAACTAGCAATCAGTTTGACTCTCTAACCTGTCCCCAGTGGAGTCGCCAAGCTGTTGCAACGTCCGGGTCCAGGAGGTCCGAACCCTACCGTTTAACGACTTAAAAGGGGAATTCTACTGAAATCCTATGGGAGTCGCCACTAATCTTTTTTTAACCTAGGTGTGATTAGCCACCTACCAAATTATTAGGCCTAATGTCACCCAATGCTTGACTAGGATTACACTAAACCTAATTAGTCTACTAACCAGAGTCCTAAAGGTTCAGGAGTCGGGTACGCGTGGAGAAGGATTAGCACCCCCACGACACCCGTCAAAAGACGACACTGACTAGTTTAGATTTAATTATGGGTTTCTATTATTGGTTGCTACTATTCTTGAATATTTTCATGCCTTTAAGCTCTATTTTTTTATTTTTCTTAAAACTGATTTTTCTTCTTTTATTCATTTTCCTTGTTTGACTATCCTTCTTTACCTTTTTCATACTTTACTTTTCTTTTTGAAAGATTGGTGAATACCAATTATTTTCTTTCAACTTAAATTACTAAATACCATTTTTACTCACTTTTTGTTGAATTACTGATTACTATTTTACTGATTACTCTCAACTCTTTACTGATTACTAGTTATTATTTTATTCTTTACTGATTGCCATTGATTTTTACTGATTAATAATTTACCTTTTTACCATTTTTTCTACTGATTACTCTTTATCCTTTACCGTTTTACTGATTACTCTTCACTCCTTACTATTTTTCTTTACTAATAACTCTTTACTCTTTACCATTTTTTCTTTACTGATTACTCTTTACTCTTTACTATTTACTGATCACTCTTTACTATTTTTTCTTTACTGATTACTCTTTACTCTTTACTGATTACTCTTTTACTTTTTACAAATTACCATTTTACTTTTTACTGATTACCTTTTTACTCTTTTCTAATTACCATTACTTCTTGCTGATTACTATTACTGATTACCATTTTTTTTACCGATTACTTTTTACTTTACTCTTTACCATTTTACTTTTTACTGATCTCTCTTTACTTTACTCTTTACTCTTTACCATTTTACTTTTACTAATTACTCTTTATGTTTTACTATTTTACTGTTTACTGATTACTATTACTCTTTACTGATTACTCTTTTACTTGTTACTGATTACTCTTTACTCTTTACTAATTACCATTTTACCTTTTACTAATTATCCTTACTTTTTACTGATTACTATTTTACTCTTTTCTAATTACTCTGAATATCACTTTACTCTTTATTGATTGCCTTTTCTTATTGACCTTAGTCATTGATTACTTTTCCTTATTACTTAATTACTGATTGCCCTTTTACTTTTTGGAACTTAATTACTCTGATTACCCCTTTTCACTTTTCTGACTGATCCCATTTTCTTTCTTTTCCTTTTAGATTTTTCTTCTATGATTCTTAACTTATTGATACACTAGACTCTTAAATGCATGAAGTTCCAATTTGAGATTAATTACCCATCAATTATACGAGGAACCCCTCGGCCGCCTCCCAATAAATGGTAAACGACCTTCAGAAATTTCCAAGCCTCCGGGAGAAGGCAAGCAAACTCAGACACGCATGAATGAGCTGCTAACCTTTCCCATCATGGGATCATTTTATTTGAATCTCATGAGCATGGTAATAACAACATTTAAAGAAAATTAAATATGAATGCAAATGCTTAACTAACCTTTTTGTTTTCAATTTTTTGATTTTGCAAGCCTATTGATGACTTTAAACTGAACTACCAACTTAATCATGAAAGCTAAAACTCTATTTAGACTAGATTTCACAATAAAAAGTAAATTAAAGGCCAAGTTACTACTCTTTACTCAAAGTCAATTCTTGATTACTAACTAAAACTCTTTAACTTCAACTTACCAATCT
>AWWV01008396.1:0-12744 GCA_001974805.1 Corchorus capsularis
GTTTTCCAGAAATACCCTTCTTGAAACATGCATTTAATTAAAAGGTCAAACATGCATTTAATTAGAAAGAAACAATGACTTAAGGGTATTATAGGAAGATTAAGTGAAATTGTAATAGAATTTAGGAAATTAACTAAATTTAACTACTTTTCTTAAAGAAATAAATTGGTTAAAGGGAAAATTAAAAGGAACAGAGGGAGTAAATTTTTAATACTTTTTTGTACACTTATACATGATTTGAGCAAAATATACCTCATTAGTCACAATGTCGTTATAGAGACGGCTAGATATTTGGATACTCTTCGTAAATTTGTTATCACTGTTTAGAACCCATTCAAATGCATTTTTATCTGCTTCTTCCATTCCTACCATGATCATAGCGAAAGCCATACGGGTGCAACCCGAGTAAATTCCATTTTCAAAGTACTCATCAAAAGTTGGCACATATTTTTCATGCCGCCATCGGGCTTCAACATATTCGGCTATCACGTATTTCTTGACCTAATTCAATATTATTCCAACAAAATGCTGAAATTAATTAATATTTAGCCAAGTATGACTAACGAAACTTGAGTAAGGATTAATCAATTAGTTAATTAGATGTTTAGTTTTATACCTCATCCTTGGAGTAACAGACGCTATAGGATCTTCTTTCCCTGCGTACCTGATCCTCAACTTCATCATGAACATTTAAGAGTATTTCATACATAGATTTCAGGTCTGCCGGTAGTTCGTCCATTGGACTCATATCAAATCTGAACAGTAAGAATAAATGAGTCACAAGTAATTCACTCAAAATATTTAGTTACTGTTATATTATATTTGTGATTGGTGTTTCATTAATTGTATCATATATATTTACTCATTTTAATCAATACCTTTCTTTTTTTTAGAGGGGTACAAGTAAATTCTTATTACAATCACAATAAATCTCTATATGCCCTAATATCCATTGAGAAATCAACCCAAACTAAGAAACTACGTACCTACCAAACAAATAAACAATACTATACTTTTAGTTTAGTAATAGTAGGTATACTTATAAACCATGTTTCGGAAAATATATACAAACATAAAAGAGCAACAAACACAGAAATAATTATAGGGAAATTAGCAAATTACCTTTGGATAGCATCTGTCAAATGTTGAAGTTCTTCCAACAAACCATATGCCTCATAGGTATCATCTAGGAAACCTATGAGAGTTGTGAGTTTACAAAGTACGTTGCGGGCACGAGCATAATGAGGTTCAAAATATACCCCAACCACGTAGAACAATGCCTCCACAATTCTATGTCTGGCGTAAGGTAACCTTGTTTTCATGTTTGATTCTTTGTACCATCTGCATTACAAATAATATATATATATAATAATAATTCATGAATTTTACTTTTTCTGATTCGTTTCAAGAAAAAAAATAAAACCAATGACAATACTCAATATATATATATATATATAATATAGGCACCAAAATCACCTTGAGAGTATGCTTAGTTCCTGTTGATGCAGCAGTTGTACCCTATTGAAATCATATTTAGCTAACTTGAGCAATACATCCTTCCTTGATTCATCTTTTTCGTAGAAAGAGATGTACTGCCTTGCTTCAATTCTCTGCATGCTATGGTGGTAGGGTCGGAACAAAGCATTTGCAATGCGTTTTCTAACATGGGGAGGGACATCACTTGATTTATTTTCGACGATTTCCTTCATGTTCTTGGTTGTGAAAGCAAGAGCTTCATCCAAAATGACTTCACCAGTCATTCTCAAATGGGTAGCTTCGTACAAGCTTATGATGTCCTTGACATCATCAATAAGCTCTTTCTTGAATTTTCCATCACCATCATCCTGGAATTTGCTAAACACGTCTATAAAATCCGTTGCAACATTGAGTTAGCTTATAACTGATCTCTTAATTAAGAATATTTATCATAACAAAATTATGAGTTTAGTTTTTGCATCAAATGATTAATTAGCACTTGTAGTGGGATTGGACTTACCAGAGACCATTTTATAACCATGCAACCTGAAAACTTGAAATACGATTGAAATTGTTTGAAGGTCATAGTCATTATCATCAATGAGTTTTGGTAAAGATATGAAGAGATGATTTAAGTAGTCTTCAATCTTATCTTCAAATTGGTAAGAAACTCCCAGGCGGTATAGAGAATAAATAAGATGCAATTTTTCTATGGCACCGTCACTTGCAGAAACATCTAGCATGTCCTTCACCGTTTCTTTCAAATCTTCCACTTGTTTCGACTATGATTCATATTCCTATATATAAAGTAAGCAATTGAAAACAACAAGCTATATCAACACAATCACAATTGCCAAGTTTCGATCTAAATTCTAAAATCAAAAGTACATAAGAGGAATCATGACATAAAATCAAAGAATGGGTTATTATGTAATTTTCTTCGTGCAAACGAGGATTGATGATGTCGCAGATATACACATACAGGCATAAAGCAAATTAATCGTTATTACCGATTTATTGAATGAAAATGATATAAAACGATCACCCCATATGTCTGGCGGATAGTTTAATAGTGGACGAACAACATCAGAGCTATCGGTGTTTGCCATTGAACAAAATTGGAATGAAAACTATTGATGCAAGAAGTGGTGAGAAAAGTTGCTTGGATCAGCTATTTTATGTTCAATTAAGAGTGGGGTATTAAGGCCACATTTATAGATAACGTTTTCCAATGTGCCTGCTTCAATGGTTTTTATGATTAAATTAAAATATAAAATCTTTCTAAATTTCGTAATGATCATCTATCGTCCACACTACTCCTAATGTAAGTTTCTTACTCTGAATATCAGGAAAGAATCTTGCCATTACTTATGGTGAATGCAGGTCCCCTACTTTTCGTTTTCTACACAACAAGGACAGCCAATTTTTTGATCTCTACGGTACTTTGCATGGCTTTCTCATAAATTTTTACCGTACTTTGTAAAAAAATTTAATTCTACTCTCCCGTGCGGTCTAATCCGTCAAGTCTTAAATCAATTATCGGCTATCGAAGACTTAAGCCGTAGAGTGCAAGCACAACACTCCACAATCACACGCCCCTAGCATGTGACACACTAGGTTTACCGTGCTCATGAGCTACACCGATCGTGTCCAACCAAACCCTGATACCACTTGTTGGGAGACGAACCGGGCCCTGCCTTGGTTCAAGTCCCACCAAGTAGCATATACATGTTGGAACAGGGGCGGATCTTGACATATAACTTTGAGGGGGCCATATAAATTACTTATGTAAAATTAAGTTTTGGGGGGGCTAAATTAAAAATTTTAGACTACAATTACATATAAATTTATGAAGTACTATGCAATTTTTCCTTTTTTTTGGAGGACTACTATGTAATTTTATCATTTTTTGGCGGGCCATGGCCCCCTCAATGGTTAACGTAGATCCGCCCTTGTGTTGAACACCAACATGAACCCAAAGTCTAGACTATTGGTTCCTTGAGTCCTTCTTTTATGTATTCTACACTAACAATCCATCTCTTTGTAATGTGTGATATGTTTCACTCACATATATATGAATCCTTGACAACTATAAATTTAAATAATTCTCATCATATCAAATTTGGAATATAAATTAGAGGGAGAAAAGAACAGTTGACGTCAATGAATTGGCACGAGTTGACTTGGCTCACTTGATATGAAATGCATATCAATGAAGTGACGGAAGGATCCTTGACTTTGAAAACTATATAGTTATTTAGTATGTGTAGGCTCTTACAAAGTAAAATGAAAACAATTATAGTAATTGCATTTTAAAGTAGGTATAGATCGCCACCGCCTGGCAAACATTAGGAATAACCCTTGACTAGCGTCGCCATGATTCTCAAACCAGCGCCGACATCGTTTTGACTACCGTCGAAGTCACCTTGTTGTCGGATAGTCTTATATATCCTTCTCTTTTTTCTCCTTTTCCTTTTTTTTTAGCCAATCCAAACCTCTCCCCGTTCTTCCACTAACCGACTCCACCTATCGGCTAATGTTTTTACCAAACCAAATTCTTTTGGCGAGAAAACAAACACCCCAAGTCTTCGATCTCTCATTCCTATCCTAGCATAAATCGAATGTTGTCTGAATTCTAAACCCCCATTTCAATTTTGGTGAGAGCGATGAGTACAATATGGATTGTGCAAAGAAGAATGGAGTTTTAAGATCTGCGATGGAAAGGAATGCCAGTTTTGGTGGTAGAATTGATTGGAGGGCAATGTTTCATTCAATGTTTGTCAGTAATGTCCATAGGGAAACAACTCTTGGAACACTTTGGAAGATTTTCAGTGAATATTTGGTGGTGGCTGATGTTTTTTTGCCTAACAGAAAACAAGGTTTTGAGAGCAGAGTTCAACCAAAATTTGCTTTTATGAGGTATTGAAATTTAGAGGAGTCTGAGAAGGCTATTTTTGAAGGGGATAGGAGATGCATTGATAACAGATTTTTTACGGTTCGAAAGGCTTTCAGTCGTAGGAGCCTCAATGTTGATTCTGGTAGGACGGTATTCAACCAAGGATTATATTCAGGTGACTTTCCCACAAATGGTGGAAGATCGTTCAAAGAAGTGTTAATTGGTAGATCATCGCAAGACACAGAAGATAAGAGATTATTGATGGAGAAAAAGTCAGAAACGCAAGTTATGAAGGACACAATCTTCACTTCAACAGGAAAGTCAAGTGAAGAGGTGATTGTGGAAGTCAATATCCCTTCCCGAATTTCAGATTGGTTACAAAGAAGTGCAATTGGGAGGCTTAAGGATGTGGTGTATTATAAAATTATCAATGAGCAGCTTATTAAACAAGGAGTGGGTGAGATTTTCATTCATAGTGTTGTTGTGTTACAATGAGTATATTTACACAAGTAAAGTTGTGCTGTAAAGTAATTACAATATGAATTCAAACTCGCATTGAATGAATCAATCCTAGGGAACTAACTTTGAGTGGGAAACTGTTGTGACTAGCTTTGAATGGAGAACTGTGTTGACTAACTTGGAATGAGAGTCTGACTTTGAATGACCCTTAACATGCTAAGGGTCATTCAAAGTTAGTTCCCTAGGATTGATTCATTCAATGCTAGTTTGAATTCATAATTACTTTACAGCACAATTCTACTTGTATAAATAAACTCATTGTAACACAACAACACTATGAATGAAAATCTCATTTCCCTCGTTCATCAAAACTCTCATATCTCTATATTGTATCAGACTTTCTCTTGCCTTAATCGGCTTTCGATCCTGGTTTCTTTGTTATCATGGCTGCTAATGATATTGTTCCCACTACTCAATCCTCCCCAATTGCTCTCAACACATCTGCCCAACTACCCTTGAAATTGATATCCACCAATTTCACCTCTTGGCGTGCACAGTTTGACGCCCTACTTATTGGCTTCGACCTTGTGTTGCAACGTCCGGGTCCAGGGTCCGAACCCAACCGTTTAACGACTTAAAAACTAAAAACTAAGGGAGTCGCCACTAATCTTTTTTAACCTAGGTGTGATTAGCCACCTATCAGATTATTAAGTTTAATATTAACCTAAGCTTGGCGAAGGTAACACTAAACCTAATAAACGGTCTTCTAACCAGAGTCTTAAAGGTTCGGGAGTCGGGTACGCGTGGGGAAGGATTAGCACCCCCACGACGCCCGTCAAAAAGACGGCACTGACTGGTCTCGAGTTATCTGTGGGTTTCTAATATTGGTTGTCTTTATCTTTAAGTATTTTCACGCCATTGGGCTCTTTTATTAATTTTGGAAAATAAGCAAATAAACAAGCAAAAATAGGTTTTGGATTTTGAAATTGAAATGTTGGGGACTTCCCCGTTTATTATTTGTTCTCTTTTTGGGCTCCTCATGCTGAGGATTTTCTTTTAAAACTTACGGTTAAAACGACTCAATTTGAAAAATGATGTTTGAATGTTTTGAAAAGACTTAAATTGAACACTTTGAAAACTTGATGGGAACTTTCCCAATTTGAAAAGATCTAAATTGAATACTTTGAAAACTTGATGAAAAAAAAAATTTGATTTTTGAATTTTGATTTGATTTTTTTTGGATTTTTGAAAACCTTTTATTTAATTATGAAAGACTCATTTTTTCTTTTTCAATTTTTATCTTGGAAAGCTAAAAGAGAACAATTATCAAGCACAAACTCTTTTTAATTTTGAAGAAAATGGTTTTACTCTATTTTTTTCTTTTTCGATTTTCCTTTTTTTTGATTTTCTTTAACTAATTAATTGAAAGTTACTAAGTCTAACCCTAGATGCATGAATGCAAATAAAGCATGAAATTCCAATTTAATTTTAATTTATCCATCAGTTGTACGAGGAACACCTTTGGCCGCCTCCCAATAAATGGTAAACGACCTCTGGAAATTTCCAAGCCACCGGGAGAACTCGAGCAAACTCAGACACGCATGAATGAGCCGCCCTCCTTTCCCATCACGGGATCATTTTAATTTGAGTCTCATGGCAACAACATAATAACATTTAAGTAGAAATTAGACATGGATGAACTAACCTAATTTTTTTGAATTTTATGATTTTGCTAATTTTTTAATTAAACTAAATTCCTAAGTTAATTAAAATTAAAGCTAGACCCAAATACTCATTGATTTGACCTAATTACTAACAAAGCAAGCCCAAACATTTCAAAAAGACAAAAGCCCAAATGAATAAAGAATTAAAACCCAATCAAAAGCCCAATTCAGAAAATAGGATTATTACCAATTTGAAAGTGAGTTTAGCGGGTCGGACCGTGGGTTAAAAGTGGGTCGGTTCTCACAAGTTGTATAAATAGGACCTTTTCTTCTTCATTTTACAAACCCCAAACCCTAGCCGCCATTGACTTCGCCGGATTTCACCTTTCCCCCATCGGACCGCCACGCTCCACCGTGCCGGAGCTCCGATCGGTCACCGATGGAGCCCGAAAGCTCCAGATCGCTTCTCCTCTTCTTCCTCTTCCCAAATCTAGGATTGGTTCTCCTTAAAGATGTCTCGAAACGCCTTAACATGGCCTTGGCCGAAACAAATCAAACTTCTCCGATCTCATTTTCTAGCCGACGAATGACCTTGATTTTCTGGTATGTGGTTTCCTTTATCGTGTGCTTCCTTTTTGTTTTTTTTTCTGTTTGATAAAATTAAAAGAAACTATTTGGGGTTTTGACTTCGATGAACTCCCTACAAGGGATGGATGACTACTAAGATAAAGTCTCTCTTTCTTTGGGTTTTTCGTTGTTGGTTATGTACAAGGAAACCGAAGGAAGAAAAATTGTGTCTTTTTACGTTTTTTTTAATGGGGTGGTTACTGCTTTCAATTGACAGGAGGATTCAACTAAAGCTCAGCGTTTTTTTATTGTATTTTTTCTGTGTTTTTCAAAGAATAAAAGATGAACTCCCCAAACTCTCTACTAGGGTTTTTTTTACTCTTGAAAAAACCCTCCCCTCTGCCCTTGGAAAAATTCTGAATTTATAGGCCGAGCCCTCCATCTAATCTCAGTGGTGAATCCGGTGGTTCTCCTTTTTCCCAATTTATGATTTTCCTTCTTTTAATTCTCCTTCTTTTGTCTGTTGTGGCAGATGGATGGAAAAAAAAACGCGTATGAGTATGTTTGCCAAAGGTACCACTCTCCTCTCTCACGAGTTTATTTTATTATTCTGTCTTCTCTTGTTTTTGTCTTCTTTTGTGATTTTTATCCCTCTTACGTGTGGTATTTGCTGAGCTGGCAACGGTGAGGTGTCCAGGTTCTCTTCTCTCAGGTGTATCCCTCTTTCTTTCCCTTTAACGGTTTCAAAATTGGGAATTCTTTGTTGCTGCACTGTGTTAACTCTGTTTCTTACAATTTTCCCTAAATTGATGATCATGCGCAACTGCTTATGTAGGCAAATTTTACTGCTTTTGATGATTGAATGGAAATGCCTTTCAACTGTGTCGATCCCAAATGCTCAATGATCCCTTTCTCTTACTTGTGTGTTGCTGCAACTTATAGTGTGGCTATGTGCTTGTTGTTAATTGCTAGGAAACTTGTTGGTTGCCTTGTCCTGTTCTGTTTTGATTCCCTGATTTTTGCATGTTAGGCACACTGTCTTGGTATGGTGAGTTCTCGTCCTTGTTTGTTGGTGGGCTATGCTCTGCAGTTGGACATTCTCTCTGCTGTTTCTGATGTGTTTCCCCTTTGTGTTCATGTTGTTATACTTACTGCACTGCCATTTTGGAACTACGAATTGCCTCAACGTGTTGTCCTGTATTGTTGAATTGCCTTACAGCTTTGAGATTGAACCTAACTGTTGCCCCATATTCCGCCTTGGGCATGCTTGCAATACTCCCTGTTTATTTACCCTCGAAACCCCTTCTGTTTTGCTTTGAAAAACCCCCTGTTTTTTTGAATTGTCCCCTCTGCTTATTGAATGAGACTAAATATTGACCAATGTATGCAGTAGGTCTATCTAATTCTAACTTAATGTGTAAATTCAATGCAGGGTATTTAGTACTATTGAAACTGAAAATGTTGTTTTTGGTGTTGCTTGATGGATGGAAATATGCATGCTGGGACGCTAGGATTATGCCTATGCACGTGAATGTAAATGCAGTTCTGTCTTTATGAGAAATGCACTGGACTTTGTGGGAATGAAACTGCTAAGGCTGCCATGGGGTCACAAAGCAAGGTGATAAGGGATCAAAACCCTCACTGCTTGTATATTGTATAGTCTAAAAGGAGAACCGCCTTGTAATTTGAACATGAAACAAAAAGGACTCATAACAAAACTTCCTTTTTTAGTTTTCCTAATTTTCAGATTTTTTTTTACATTATTTATTATATTTTTTATTTTATAATGGCAATGCCATGTAAATGAAAATTGTAAATTCTACTTCTACTAATGCAATGTGAAATTAGTCTAATTAATATGAACCAAATTGTGTAAGATGACTTGATATTAACATAAATGGGATAATTGGCAATGCGAAAGTACTATTCAATATAGCCAAGATGAAAATGCTTTTGGGGTCTTTTCAATTTTGAATGTAATATGTTAATGCAAGACCAAAAGATAAGCAAAGCAAATAAAGAAAAATAGGGACTAATTTAGTAAAATGTTGAGTACTGAACTACCAAATGCCCAGAATGCCCCTGGTGTAACCCTAATGCAGATTAAGAAATAATTTAATCTATACTAAAGGATACGGGCCAAAATGGGTGTCTACAGCTGCCCCTCTTTGCGTGCTTTCTAATTATCAGGAAGTGTGCAAAAGAGTAGTTTGTATACTTTCTGAGAGTTAGGAAGTGCGCAAAGACGTAGACACCGGTTTTATTGAGAAACTTTTAAGGACCTTAAGAAACTGAGTAATTTGAAGTCTTGAGGAAAGATCACGATCATTTTGAAAATAAATTGAGGAATTGGAGGAAGAGCACCTTGGAATCAATGAAGGATGCTTTGAAGAATTGAAATTGAAACATTGAATTCGAAAAATTGAAATTGAAGCAATGGAAGAATAGAAATTGAAGCATTGACATATTGAAATTGAGACATTGACATTTGGAATTTGAAGAATTGGATTTGAAGCATTGAAATATTGAAATTGAAACATTGAAAAATTGAAAAAGAAACATTGAAGGATTGAAATTGAAGTATTGAATTTGAAGCGCTGAAGAAATGAAATTGAAGCATTGAAGAATTGAAACTGAAGTTTGAAGAATTGAAATTGAAACTGGGGCATTGAATAATTGAGGAATTGAAGCATTGAAGAACTTGAAGAAAGATCACCCTGGATCATTGAAGTAAATTGAAGCATTGAATTATTGAAGAATTGAAGCATTGAATGATTGAAGAATTGAAGAAAGATAAATTGAAGCATTGAATTCAAGGATTGATCTTGAAGCATTGAAATTGAAACTGAAGCATTGGAATATTGAGATTGAAGAATTGAAAAATGGAAGTTGAAGTATTGAAGAAGCGAAATAGAAGCATTGGCATTTGGAATTTGAAATTGAAGCATTGAAGGATTGAATTTGAGGAAATGATATTGAAGGATTGAAGAATTGAAATTGAAGTATTGAAGAATTGAAATTGACCAACTGTCAATTGTGGTCACCAAATTGTAGATTCGCATGGAAGCGAGAAAAGATTACCTGGATGGAACTTAACTTATATGGAAATAAGCTTAATTTGAGCTTACTTGTAAGTAAGGCTCGACTCATATGGAAATGAGTCCGGTTTAGGAGAACCTCATTGAACTTGGGTTATGGAAAAGTCCATGTTGCTTGGATGGAACCAACGCTTGAACTGACTCGTTTGGAAACAAGTTTGGCTTGTGGAAAAGCCCCTGAATGCTTGAATGGAACCAAAGCTTGAACTGGCTCGTATGGAAACGAGTTTGGCTTGTGGAAAAGCCCCTGAATGTTTGAATGGAACCAATGTTTGAACTGACTCGAATGGAAACGAGTTTGACTTGTGGAAAAGTCAAAGTGTTCGGATGGAACCAAAGTAAAATCTTGAAGATTGAATCTGAATCACATGGAAGTGATTTTGAAAGAGAATACCTTTGGAAAAAATAACTCTGAATTTGATGTTGTAATTGAAAACTTCTTGATTGATGTTCTGAATCTTTGCTCTCTTGACTTTGCTTCCTTGCCACCTTGATTTGACTTGGATTTGCTTTCTTGTTCATGTTGATGTCTTCATCTTTGCCCCAGATCTGACTTGAATAATATGCTTCAAAAGATTCTTTTGTTGATCTCACTACTCCCTGTATCCATTTTCTTGTTATTCTGTACCAAAATTTGACCAATAATTACAATTCAAATAAGTAAGGATCATGTGATTGAAACCCTTTGAAACATGTCATGAACTCATAAACATTACCCCCAATTGACCCTTATGAAATATCTACCCCAAACCGTTCAAGTTGAAAAACTAATTTACTCTGAAAACTTTGTTAAATTTGAACTTTGAAGAGAATTGGTGATCACCACTAAAATGCCCTTTTAAAAGCAAATTTTGATCTTGGACTCACAAATGGAATGCAATCTTATCAAATTTTTATATTGGACTTTGATCGAGCTCAAATTATGCATATTTTTATAGCTATTTTTCTATACTTTTTACTACTTTTATATGCATTTATACCTTATTTTCTAAGTATTTGTGTTTTTAGTCTTTATGAGATGTGAAATTGAGAATTTGCTTATTTACACTACTTTTGGAGCTATTTTGATTACTTTTTACACAGATATTAGCAAAGTAATTTTGAGTATAGATTTGAAGATGCAAAGTTCGTGTTTGAAGATTTCTTAAAGATAATTTGAAGATTTGAAGATCATTGAAGAATTATTTCAAGGAGCAAGAATTGAATATTGGAGCTAAAATTACAAAGGATTGAAGCCAAGCCTAGAAGAAGCTCTGAAGCTAAGGAATTTTGGATTATTTATATGGGAATATACTTAGCCCATATAAACCTATAATTGGAGTTAAAATCCCAATTTGTGGGCCTAATATCCAAAAGAATATCCAAATCCCGCATTAATCCCGTAGATTTGCGATATAAGCCCTATTTCAGCGCAGTCTCGGTAGAAAGGCCATAACTTTCTGCTCAGATATTCGTTTTAAGCCCATGAGTACTCGTTGGAAAGCTAACTCCGAGCTCTACAACTTTCCTTTCCCCAATTCTGCCGATTTCAAGCCCGAATCTGCCAGTGAAGTTTCTGCAGAAATCCAGAAAATTCCAGAATCCTATTTTGACTTGGATTTTATTCTAGGATGACACCTAATCCTACTTGGAGTCCAAGACAGCCCTAAACCGCCCTACCCTTGTTTCTCCACTATAAATAGCCACCTTAGTTCTAGATTTTGTAAGTGTGTAATTTTATTCTTTAGAAGATATATTGTTTAGTTGAAGGTTTGGAGGAGAAAAACCCTAGGAGCCGCCGCCCATCTCTCTTCCTCCTCTATAGATAAGTTCTTTTCTTCTTATTTGTGGATCACTCAATTTATGAGTGAGTAATCTTTTCTTTTCTCCAATGTAGAATTTAATTGATCTCTTGACTAATTCCATGGTGAGATTTTGTGCTTTTATATGAGAATTTATTTGAGTATTTCTTGGATCTCTGTATGAATTCTATGTTGCTTGTTTTGATTGACTGGGTCGACACTTTCATGATAAATTGAGTTAGCAATTAGCTAGATTAGGTTGTGAATTAATCACTCTAGCTTAATTTTATGTAGCAATTGGATGTGAATTAATCCTCCATCCAAGAGAGAAAAGAATCAATGGGCGAGAAATTTCTCATTGTGTTTGTTATTAAATTACTTGTTCTTAATGCTTTATTCCTAAGTGATCTCTAAACCCTAAGAAAGTAATTGATTGCTGAAAGAGTAAAAGGGATAGATTGACTTTAATCGGTAATCTAATCTAATTAAGGTAATTTAGGTTAAGTCCGACAGGCTATTCAAGGTTCTCATAATCTTTAGATATCGATGATCCATGTTATTGTTGTCAAGAGGGATATTAATTCTATGTTGGAGGTTGTTTCTATTTAATTTTTATTCTCAATATTATTCACTGCTTTTGATTAATTGTTTTCTTCTATTTTCTTGATTGCTTTCGTAGTTAATTTACTTAGTTAGATTTAATTTTAATTCTTCTTTAAAATTCTCTTTATTAATTTGTTTTGTTTGAGAAAAGGAAGAGCCGTTCTCTCTGTGGGATCGACCCCTACTTGCCCTAGCTAGTT
>AWWV01008398.1:0-28832 GCA_001974805.1 Corchorus capsularis
ACCTCCTGTATCACATACTATANACTTTTTACACATCNTAAATTTAGATAATTTTCTCTTTCTACCTTTCTTTAGTTTTTAGGGTTTTTTCTCTAGTTTTAGAAGGGGAGAAGTCGACACCCTCTCTAGCCATAGAGGGGTGCGACGTCCCTAGGGTTTTCAAAGGGGAGATTCCGCCTCTCCCAGTCCTGTAAGTATTCTTATGCCTCTCATGGATTTTCCTAAATCCATGAGTAGCTAAATCCTTAATACTTCTGATCCTTTGGTGAATTCAATCAATTGATTATGGTGAGATTTCTATACTTATAATTTTGTGTTAAGTTCTTGATGATAGTAGTCAAAACTCTAGAATAATTTTATGATTCTGAATCTTATCTGAATTATGTGGCGACTAAGGATGTAAGAGGAAGATCTATGGCTAGATCATACTTAGAATTAATCACTCAGGTTTGATTCTATGTAGCAAATTAGGTTTGTTTAATCGCTGCTTAATGGGTATTTGTCTACCGGAGGGCGAGAAATTTCTCTTCGTATGGTTCTACTTGTAGGCATGTGCGTAAATTAACTGTTCTTAATGCTTTGTTCTCAAGTGATCTTTAAGCCCTAAGAAAGTAATTGATCAATGAAGGAATAATAGGGATAACTGCAGCTCTAATCGGCCTCTTATCTAAAATACATGTTGGGAAACCTATATCAGTTGTCAGTCAAGAATAAGATGCGAAATTCACCTTTTAAATCTAGGATCCATAGTTAATTTGATTGAAGGATACCACTGGTGAAGAAGTATGCTTTATAATTATTGTTTGCTTTATTAATTTGCTTTATAATCTGATTTAGATTTAGATTTAGATTTGCTTTGCTTTGATTTTTAGTTTAATTATTTTCTTTATAATTGTTATTTCATAATCCCTGTTTTCTAATCGATTTTTGGAAAAGATCTTTCTATCTTTTAATTGTTCATCACATAAACCTTCTCTGTGGGATTCGACCCCTACTTGCCCTAGCTATTCTAGTTAGTTATTTGTGGGGATTATTTTTATGGTCATAGACGACACGATCAACCCCCAACTTCTTTACTTCTTTGTCCAAAGCCATCTGAATTCCCAAAATGCAAGCTTCATACTCTGATACATTGTTCGTGTCTGGGAATCCCAATCGAGCCGTTGCTGGGAAATAACTGTTAGCTGAGAAATGAAGCGAGCAACATAATTCAATTTACCAAAAAATCTTCTAACTTCTTTTTGATTCTTTGGTGGGGGCAAATTTTAGACGACTGTCACTTTGTCTGGGTCTATCTCAATCCTCTTCTCGCTGATCACGAATCCAAGCAACTTCCCTGAAGTGGCTCCAGAAGTACATATGTCGGGTTGAGCTCAAGCTGAAATTCACCAAATGTTCTTCCACTGACCGAGCTTTAGCAATCATATTGTCAAAGTATACTTCAATCCCTATGTGCATCATGGAAAAGGTTCATCATAGCTCTCTGGTATATTGCCCCAGCATTCTTAACAAAACACTCCCCCTGCTGTGACAAACGCAGTTTTTTCCCGATCTTCTGGTGCCATCTTAATTTGATTGTGTCCAGAAAATCCATCCATGAATGAGAACAATGAATATGAGGCAGAGGAAAATTGTCTTTCGGGCTAGCTTGGCTCAAGTCTCGACAGTCCATACACATTCTCACCTTTCCATCTTTCTTTGGTATTGGGACTATATTTGCTTGCCACTCTGGATATTTAGCTTCTTCCAAGAATCAAGCTACTTCTCGACTTCTTCCTTAATCTTTAACAACATATCCGACTTCATACTCCTCCATTTCTATTGAACTAGCTTGCAATCTAGCCTGATAAGTAACTTAGGCACCGCAACTTCCGAATCTAACCCCGACATGTCCCAGTATGACCATGCAAACAAATCTATCAACTCTTGTCTTTCTTTCTCCGACAAAGCAGTATTAATTTTGACTTCTCTAGGTTCTTCTTCTGTCCCCAAATTAATCAACTCAATGGGTTCTTTATGTGGCAGTATCTGCTTTTCCTCTTGTTCTACCAGTCTCAAAAGGTCTGGGAGTAAAGTCTGATCCTCAATGTCTTCATAGTTTAGCTCATCAGCACAGACAGGCTTCTCAAAGTCAAATCCAAGTTTGCTTGAAGCGTCTTTGCATTCATCATCATTTGGCCTAAAATACTATATATTTACGAGAATGATATTCGAATGGGATAGGAATAAAGAATCAATAGAATATTAGACAAGAAAAGGATCGAATGGATATGAGACAAGAAAAGGATCAAATGGATATGAGACAAGGACGTGGGCCTGAAATATGTATTGTATAAAGAGTTTATCCTGACAAATTAAAGTTCAAACAGGCAAAATTATTTAACTACAAACTCATGATTGTTCTTAGCAACTGGTTCAATTTGATTTCCCAAAACTTTTTCTTATTCCCAACCCTTTTATTGCAAAGACATTTTTTCCTTGGAAACCAAATCATTCCTTTGGTCGTCGCCTAGACGAAGATTTTTGCCCCTTGCTGAGCACTTTTGAGAATTGTCTTTAAGTGGTGATCACATGACTCTGCAAGTTTTATTCCTTTTTTAAACACTGATCTTTATTTTACTAAGTCACTTAATGAAAGTGTAACAATTCTAACCACTATTAACAAAATGCAATCCTACATGCTAAAAATTCAAAAATACAATTATTTAAACCCAAATGCTATGTTGATGTCATACATGCGTAAGGTATGCTCCAAAGTTTCAGAAATTCCCCCTCAGGTGGGCTTCTACTGCCCCATTGTGACTGAGCCGTATCTCATGTTGACTCCATGTGCTTTTGATGATAACAAAACATTCTATTTAGTGTGACTAATCAAGCTATCTAGTGTGCAGTGTTTAATTGAGCATTATACTTAACGTACAGTTGTGGCCAAACCAATTCACATGAAGCTCATTAGCACAGAGGAAGCATACTGTGATTAAAGCCTTTATGGAAAGCTCAAGTCAAGAAGGATTGATGAAGACTTAGTTCAGCACATCAAGGCAGAAGCAGAAGCTACAAGTTACTGTAGATAAGGTATTCAGCAGAAGGAAGTAGTAGTGCCAACAATGTGGAAGGTGAATTTAGTAGGACTAATACCAGAAGCAAAAGTCAATACCAGAAGCAAGGATTAGTGCCAATAATAAGAAGCAACACTTTAGTGGGACTACCAGACATCAACATCAAGTCAGATCTTACCAATGTCGATAAAAGTCAAACACAACGGCTATAATTCAAATGGATCTTTCAACGCCATAAATTGACAGATTTGAAGGATTTGGAATTGTTGAAGAATAAGATCGTTGGAAGCAAATCTAAGTATTTAAGGAAACAAATTGACAGATTTGAGGGATTTGCATTTAATAAGGATAAGACCGTTGGAGGCAGATCTGAGTATATAAAGACTCAAGAAAAAGAACTAAAAAAAAAGAACATAGATACTACGACAAACAACCAAGAAGCGCTACACTCTACTCTTTCAAATTCACTTGGTTTTTGCAAGATCACTCAAAACTCTATTTCTTGTAAATCTTGCCCTAAAACTTAACCTGAACCTACTCAGTGTAACTAGATCAACTAGGATCACTCTACACTATCTTCAAACTATCTCTTTGATTGTAATTAGTGCGGGGAGCACTTGTTCTAAGCTTGGGGAAAGCTTAGGTTTGTGATCAGTGCGGGGAGCACTTGTTTGAGCTTGGGGAAAGCTCGGTGTTGTCAAGCTCGGGGAAAGCTTGGTTGCTGTAACGGCTTGGTGTAGACCCGTAACTGCATCGGATTAGTGGATTGGTTGAAATCCTTGGTGGGGAACCAAGGTAGAGGACATAGGTCAGGAGGACCGAACCTCTATAAATCACTGTGCACTAATAAGATATCTCTAATCCCTTTTAGTTACTTTGCATTAAAGCTTTCATTGCATGCCATCATCTATCCCTTAATCTCTCTGTTATTTATCTGCCTCCATATCGCACTTGTTATTCTATCTGTTCTGTTTTGCATATCTGAATTAGTCGCAGCATTGTTCTATTTTCTTTTGTTCCCACTAATTTTGTCATATACACTGGTCGCACTAACTTTCTGTTTTGCAGAAGAGTTAGTAGTTCCTCAAAGTTTTTAAAAGTCTGCTATTCACCCCCCTCTAGTAACTCATACGGGACCAACAATTGGTATCAGAGCCTATCTCTTGATCAACTGGACTAACATCCTCAAGAGAAATCCATCATGGCTACTGGACAATCATAATCATCAAATGTTGCAAATACGATCGTAGAGGGACAGTCCCCTCACAGACCTCCGCTGTTTGATGGAACTAACTATGAATGCTGGAAGAACAGAATGTCTGTCTAAATGCGAGCTCATGATCTTGAAATGTGGGAAGTGACCATGAATGGTCCCTTCATTCCCCAAGAAGAAGATGCAGAGAAGAAGCTCGTTGATAAAGAAAGGAGTAAATGGTCTGTTGATGATATCAGAAAATATCAAATCAATTACAAGGCCATCAACACTCTACATTGTGCTCTAAATGTCTCTGAGTACAATAGAGTCTCCACATGTGAAACGGCAAAAGAGATTTGGGACAAGCTTCAAGTCACACATGAAGGAACATCCCAAGTAAAGGAATCCAAGATCAATTTGCTCACACTGGATTATGAATCTTTCAGAATGGATTATAGTGAGATTATAACAGAAATGTATGACAGATTTGTTGCCATCATTAAACAGCTGAAACAGTTGGGAAAGACTTATCCAGAAGATGAACTAGTGAGAAAATTGCTTAGAGCACTTCCAAAATCATGGAAGCCAAAAACTCTAGCAATTTGGGAATGCAGAAATTTGAACACTACAACACTCGATGACATAATTGGCTTCCTGCTCACTTATGAAAGAGAACTAAAGCATGATGAAGAACTTGACAAGAAGTAGATTGAGAAGAAAAGAGGACTTGCTCTCAAAGTCTCGGCTCTAGAAGAAGAAATAGAGCTGCTAACCATGGAAAAGAGTGATTACTCTGATGAGGATAATGACACTGCAATGCTGGTCAGAAAGTCTGGAAGACAAAGAGGAAGAAGGAATCAACTCATCAACGAGAGAAGCTTTGAAAGAGATAAATGTAGAAATGATGACTTCAAAGGAAACCAGCTTAGATGCTATGGGTGTGGACAATCTGGTCACATCATGAGTGATTGCCCACTCAACAAAAAGGAAGCTTCAAAGAAAAACATAAAGAAAAAGAAGGCTACAGGTTCTGCCACTTGGTCAGACTATTCTGACTCAGATGGCAGTGAGACAAAACAAAAGGCAAAAGCCAACCTATGTCTCATGGCAGATGAAGAAGACTATGAGGTAAACTCTGACCTTTCTGAATTTTCTTTTGATGAATTGCAAAATGAATATGTGGAATTAATTGATGAATGTAAAGAACTCTTTGAAATGTTTAAAAGTTTGAAGAAGAAAAACAAAGAATTAATGCTGAGTTTAGAATTGTTAAAAAGGATCATGATAGCATGCTGAATAAGGTTGACATTTTAAATGCTGATCTAGATCATGCTAAAACTGAAAACGAGAGATTGCTAAAAGAAATCAAGGATTTGAATAAGGAGAAAATTGTTGTCACTAATAACAACATAAAAACTGCTCAGACTAAAAATCACAGACATTTTAGGCCTAGAATTATGAACTGCTATACCTGTGGCAGAAGAGGTCACCAATCCTCCGAATGCTATCAGAAGGATGGGCACTCTTCCCGAACTAAATTAGTTTGGGTGCCTAAAGGTACATATGTTGTTGCTAACCCCCAAGGACCCATCAAAGTATGGGTACCTAAAACAACAATTTGAGAATATGTGTATGCAGGTTGAAGAAGAGCAACAAGACTACTGTTTAAAGGCTCAACCGAAGGAAAAACAACCATGGTACCTGGACAGTGGCTGTTCTAAACACATGATAGGAGAAAGAAAGATGTTTCTAGAGCTTAAAATGAGAAATGGAGGAAACGTAAGAGAAGATTCAAGGAATTGGAACTATTGGAAAAGGTTCTGCTCAAGATCACTCATGTTCTGTTTCTAACGGGACTAAAGCACAACTTACTAAGCATTAGTCAGCTTTGTGACAAGGGACACAGAGTATGTTTTAGCTCTCACTTATGTCAAGTTCTTGACATCAAAACAAATAAACTCAGATTTGTTGATAAGAGGCACGTCTAGACCACTTGAGCTTTTGCATATAGACCTATTCGGTCCAACTGATGTCATCAGCATGGGAGGTAAGTCCTATGGCTTTGTGATTGTTGATGATTACTCTAGATATACTTGGGTTTACTTTCTCAGTCATAAAGATGTTTTTGATGAGACTAATGCTACACCAAGAAAGGTAGTTGTTGATGATGATGATGCAGATGAAATTAGTGCGAGTATAAATTAGATGCAAATTGATGACACTAATCCAGTTCCAGAGGAAAAGGAAAGTCAAGAAGAACCTCCTATTGAAAGCTTACAGAGAGTAGAAGAATAGCATAATGGTATTCCAAGAGCTTGGAAACATGCAAGGAG
Source organism: Corchorus capsularis (assembly GCA_001974805.1). Classification (NCBI taxonomy): domain Eukaryota; kingdom Viridiplantae; phylum Streptophyta; class Magnoliopsida; order Malvales; family Malvaceae; genus Corchorus; species Corchorus capsularis. The sequence continues at coordinate 6,588 of AWWV01008398.1, forward strand.
TCACCTTATTGATCAGATCAATGGTGATCCTAAAGAAGGATTGAGAACTAGAAGTGGCCTTAAAGAGACTTGTGAATTTGCAGTATTCATTTCACAAGTGTAACCAAAAACATTTGAAGAAGCAGAAAAGGAAGAAAGTTGGATAACAGCAATGTAGGAGGAGCTAAACCAGTTCGAGCGAAGTAAAGTCTGGACATTAGTGCCAAGACCTAAGGGTCACCCTATTGTTGGCACTAAATGGGTCTTCAGAAATAAGTTGGATGAATCTGGTAAAGTGGTAAGAAACAAAGCCCGACTGGTAGCCAAAGGCTAGCTATAACCAGGAGGAAGGCATTGATTATGATACTTTTGCTCCTGTTGCCAGGTTAGAGGCTATTCATCTTTTACTTGCTTTTGCTTGTCATATGGACTTTAAATTATTTTAGATGGATGTGAAAAGTGCTTTCCTGAATGGCAACATTCAAGAAGAAGTGTATGTGGAACAACCTCCTGGTTTTGAAGATTTCAAAAATACAAACCATGTTTTCAGATTGCACAAGGATTTGTATGGACTCAAACAAGCTCCTAGAGCTTCGTATGAGAGACTATCAATGTTCTTACTTCAAAAAGGTTTCACCAGAGGGAGTATCGAAACTATACTGTTTCTAAAAAAGAAAGACACTGATCTGCTTGTTGTTCAAATCTATGTTGATGATATAATTTTTGGTGCCACTAATTAAAGTCTCTGTGAGTATTTTGCTAAGGAAATGCAGGGTGAATTTGAGATGAGCATGATGGGTGAGCTGACATTTTTTTCTCGGACTACAAATCAAAAATGTAAAGATGGTATATTCATCAATCAGGCCAAATACACTAAAGAGATGTTGAAGAAATTCAAAATGCATGAAAGCAAGCTAATGAACACACCTATGGCTAGTGGGACTAAACTGGACTCAGATGAAAAAGGTAAAGAAGTGAACCTGAAGCTCTACGGAGGTATGATTGGATCACTTATATACTTAACTGCTAGCAGACCTGATATTCTTTTTAGTGTATGCTTATGTGCAAGATTTCAATCTTGCCCCAAAGAATCTCACATTTCTGCTGTCAAGAGAATTTTTAGGTATCTCTTGGGAACAACAAGTCTAGGCTTGTGGTATCCAAAAGGTATAGGCTTGGAACTTGTAGGATACTCTGATGCAGACTTTGCTGGCATCAAGACTAATCGAAAGAGCACTAGTGGGACTTGCCGATTCCTCGGTAGCACGCTTGTCTCATGGTCATGTAAAAAGTAGAACTCAGTGGCATTATCAACTGCCGAAGCTGAGTATATAGCTGCAGGAAGTTGCTGTGCTCAAATACTATGGATCTAGCAACAGTTGAGAGACTTTGGAGTTGAAATAAGCAATGTGCCATTGCTGTGCGATAACACCAGTGCCATTAACATCACTAAGAACCCAGTTCAGCACTCACGCACCAAGCACATCGAGATCAGACATCACTTCATTCGGGACCATGTCCAAAGAGACCCTAGCTTTATTCTCTCATATTTGCATCGGCACTCTGCATCTGCACGATTGCACTCCTCTGCTCTCGATTCTTTTCTCGCTTAATACTCTATTAGAATAAGAATGGAAAATGGTCAGGGAATTCTTTACTAGTATCATCACTGATAAATGAGCTAATGGTGGAGATGATGGATTGTATGTCTATATATGTGGTCAAGAAGCTGTGATCACTACTGAGACCATTGGTCAATTACTGAAAGTTGAATACTCTGAAGGTGATTCAAAGCCACCTAAGTAGTTTGATTACAATACTGCTTGGAGAGTTATCAGTGAGAAGAAAGAAAAGATGCCATCCAAAGAAAGTCAAAGAAAGCTGATTGAAAACTGATGTAAAGTTACTACATCACTTCATAAGCAACATTCTTTGGTTTAAGAAGGGTAGTCAGCATTATATCACAAAGGATGATGTCTGGCTTCTCTACTGCATTAGGAAGGGTATCAAAGTTAATCTTGCTCAGATTATTATCAACAAGATGAAGAAAAAATTGCAGAATCAGAATACTCTTATGATGAGAACAACAAAAAGATACTGAAAAATCTGCAAGTGAAAATGATGATGATCAGGATGGAGATGAATCTGAAAAGGAGGAAGATACTGCAAATGATGGGACTGAAGTAAAAAAAATCTGGTAGTGAGTATGAAGCAGAATCCTCTGATGAAAGCGAGGAAGATACTCCTAAGGTTAAAACAACCTCAAAGGGTAAGAAGGCAGTTACCGCTGTTAAGGCTTCTACTCCCATTAGTAAAGATGGTCCAAGTACTCTGAGGAAAAAGAAAAATGCTGCTAATGTCCCTACATCCACTACTCCAGACAAGAAACGACCAAGAATGAAGCATGCAAATGTAGAGGAAACTACAACTACATCAGAGAAACCACAGTCCAAAAATATCAAAGAAAGCATGATGACTCTGGACTTGGTTTTCTGACAGAAAATGTTGATGCGAGCAAGAAGGAAGAACTTTGGAATCTTGAATGCATTTGCATTGGCATATTTTGTTTAGCATAACATTCTCATTGCACTTTTGCATTCTGGATATTTTTGGCACTTGTGTGTGCTTTGGATATTTGGATTTCTCTTTCTTTAATGGCACTGAATGTGCCTTTGGATTCTAATGTCTCTATCTTATATTATGGAATATTGCACCTTGTATTTGCTGCTACTAACCTTGCTTTGCAGAAAATTTTGCATATTTAGGTACCCATATTGCTATGGGTCCTTGGTGGTTAGTAACAACATAAGTTCCTTTAGGCACCCAAATCTTTTTGATCTTAGGTTGATTCCAATCTCTCTGGTAGCAGTCAGGAGATTGGTGGCCTCTTTTACGACAGATATAGCACACCATTGCTCTTGGCCTAAAGTTCTTTGATTTCCTGTTACCATTGAAGCGATTGCTTCCAGAGGTTTCAGTGACATTAATGTCAGCTTTCTTGAGCTCATTAACTCATGCTCAAGTTTCTCTTTTTCCTCTGTTGCATGCTTTAATGCTTCCTCAACAGTGTTCTTGGATTCCTGCATGCTTGTTAGTTCTTTCTTTAAGTAGTCCAAATCATTCATCAAACCAGAATTCATTTTCTTAAGAGTTTTATATCTAGCAGCCAATTTCTCAAAATCATAATATAAACTATCAAATTCAAACTGCAATTCTTCAAAAGAAACAATAGAATCAGAAGCTACCCCAAGTCTAATGGCATTGTCCAAAGCTTGGAGGAATTTGTTGAGCTTATGGAAAAGGCTATTGATGAGCTTATTGATTGAACTTAGATCTTAGAAATTTTAACTTTACTTTTATGCACTTAGGTAGTAGTTATTTATTTTAAGCATGTTTTTGTTTTTCTATCAATAAGACAATTAAGTTTTTCCCTTTCCATTTTCCCTTTTAATTTGATTATTGTCTTTAAGTCTAAGTCACAACTTCATCAACCATACAAGGTATGCCGCTCAACCTTCAACTTTTTACTTTTCGCAAGCAACCTTTAATTGTTTGATTTGTTGTTTACTTTCACATTGAGGACAATGTTGATTTTAAGTGTGGGGGAGGAGATAGGTGAATGCTTAATATGTTAGTCATCTTAGTTTACTTAAGTATTAAGAAAAAAAGAAAAAATGTTTGTGGGTATCGTTCTAGTTAAGTAAACCCTCAGGTGACATAACACCTCCTAAGTACCCCTTTAGTCTTAGGTTGAAATGGCTTGCGTCACGAGCTAAGTGTCGCCGTACACCTACGAAAGTGGAATAATTTTCGCATGTTTAGTTTTAGTGTTAACTTTAGGTTTAGCTTTTAGGATTGGTTAGGTAGTTCCTTATCTCTTGAAATTTTGGGAAAATTCGATTTTAATTGTTATATACATGTTAAGTGATTGGTTTGATTGTGAAAGATTGATGCTTAGAGTATTAAGAATGCTTTAATCTTTGATTAAGTTTTAGCATGTATTTGATTTCTTAGAATTAAGCATAATTTGAGATTGTGATATGAGCTTATTTATCCAATGCTTTCATGACTTATTACTTCTAGAACTTGTGTTGATTCTTGATTACAAATATGAAGGTATGTCATGGATATGTCAAGACATAAGTGTGGGGGTAGTAAGGGTAGCTACATCTTTAGGAAAGAAGTGCTTTCATGAAGGGAGGAGAAGAGGTATTTCTGCTAATAAAAAAAAAACCTTTTCCATTGTTGTTACTCTTTTATTTAACAAAAGGAGTTAGTAGCCCTTGGAAAGAGGATAAGAGGCATGGAATGCGGAAGTATTGTCCCTCTTGAAAAATGAGTGTTAGTAACCTCAAAAATTAAGGGAGCTAGTAGCCCCAAACCATGGACACTTCTAAGGTTAGTAACCTTGTCCCTTTAAAGTGAGTCGCCTTTTCTAAACCCATCCTAATCTTTGATTAATATCCATGATAGTACTTTTTCTTTGAAAACAGATGTATACACAAGCTTATAGTTAGTGATGGTCATGTGAAGAAGAGGATGGTAAGTGAATTGAACTTCTCTTATTATGTTTACTTAAGAATGATGATGCTTGTTATTGATTGATTTTGAGATTAAGTATTCTCATTATTCTTTGCTCTCTTGACTTCATGGTTAGATTATCTCTTGATATGTATGTGCAATTGAAATCGTTTACCCTTTCTTTTGAGAAAAGTGCACTAGTTTGCTAGGGACTAGCAAAGTTTAAGTGTGGGGGAAATATGATCAGACCAAAATTATGCATCTTTTTATGGTCATTTTCCTATGCTTTTTTGGTATTTTATGCTTGATTATGCCTTATATTTGGTATATTTGTGTTTATAGGTGCTAAAGAGAAGAAAAGTGCAAAATCACCATTTTTGTACCTTTTTGGAGCCTTTTTGGAAGATTATTTACACAAATATTTTCCAAGGACAATTTGGATGAAGAATGGAGCCAATATGATCGTGATTGAAGAGCTTGAAGAGTCAATTTTATCATCATAAGGTTGATTTTCAAGAGTTTGAAACAAAGGAGAAAAGTTGAATTTCAAGGCAAGAAGACATGTCAAGTGGCATTGAAGCACTGGAGCACATGGGGCGCGAGGCAAACTAGGTGGGGCGCCAGGCTTACCACATGGGCGCCCAACGCTAGTCAGGGGTGCTACTCAGGCAGCACATGGGCGCTGGCGACATGGGGCCTGAGGCCAACGCCCTAGGCGCACAAGCCATCCGCATGGGCGCCCAGGGGGAGTCGGGGCCAGCACATGCGCGCACACCAGCAGCCATCATGCGTCACTTCTCCTTGAAGCTTCTCCAATTGTTTCCAAATTTGGCGACCCTTCTGTATTTTGGCCATAACTTTTGTTCCAGAACTCCGTTTGAGGCATATGAGTAGGCGTTGGAAAGCTGACTCCGAGAGCTACAACTTTCGTGTTTTGGTCGAAGCCCAGTTTTGCCGTTATCATGGACGAAAATGCCCCTGAAGTTTCTGCAGACATGCTGGACCTTGAAAAGCCCATAAATCAAGCCCAAGATGATATGATAAACCCTAATTCGGTACTAAGGGATAGCCCAGACCTGGAGCACGACTTTAAACCCAATTAAAGGTGGTTTAATGAGCTTAAATTACTATCTTGTCCTAGGTTAAGTTAACACTTAGTCTCTAGTATAAATAGCCACCTTTTCTCTCTAGAAAAGGGAGTTTTTTGAGGTTGGACGAATTTGGAGAGCTAAGGGAGCCGCCAGCCATACTCTATCTTTCTAGGTTTTTCTATTCCTTTTTATTTTGATGGCTACTCATTTCATGAGTAACTAATCTTTTATTTCTCCAATGTAGAATCATATTGATCTCTTGACATTTTATTTATGGGGAGACTTTTGTTCTTAATAATTTGATTTTTACTTGAATATGTTTCTTATCTCTGTACTTTATCTTTTGTGTTCATTTTGATTGGTTAGGAGCGCTACTAATCTTGATAAATATGGATGCTATAGTTAGAATCTTTGATTCAAAGTAACGATTGAGCTTAGGATTCCTAGTTCAATGGGATATCAAACCTTATTGAAACCTATAGACCGAACGGAAATAGGTGTAGGTAAGTTTGGTTTTAATTTAATTAAGCATGCAAGCATATAACAATCTTAATGCTTTATTCTGGAACTGGTTGATGGAATAAAAGTGTTGATCTTTGGACCGAACGGAGAAAGGTTGACTAGTAGCATGTTAGGGAAAGTAGGAGTCATCGCCCTAGACCATTTATTCAAGTGGAGTTGTTAAGATATTAAGAGGAGTAATTTTTTCTAATGAAAGTAGAAGCCTACGTCTTAGGATATATACTACTTTGGAATGATTTATGGTACTTAATTGATTGGCAATTAATATCAAATTCATGATTTGTGTCGATGATCCATGATTAATCTTGTCAAGAGTGAAATAGGTTCTATGTTGGAGGTTTGTTTTACATAGTTGGTTACTTAATTTACTTTGTTCTTAATTTGCTTTGGTAGTTATAATTTAGAATTTCAAAATATCTTCTTTCAAACTACTCGTTTTTAACATAATTAATTAGTAAAGAAATTATCCTCTCTCCCTGTGGATTCGACCCCTACTTACCCTAGCTATTTAGTTAAGTTTTGTGGGGAATTATTTTGTGTTTTGTTCAGCGACCGATCAGTGATACTGCTAAATCTGTCGATTAGTAAAGTCACTATCTCATCTGGGATCATCTTGAAAGTTTCATATTCATATTGCAGCAAGCTGATTTTTGATTCCTTGACTTGTGAAGTACCCTCATGAGTAACTCTGAGTTTCTCCCAGACCTCTTTCGCATTAGTGCAAGTAGAGACCTTATTGGACTCAGTGATGTTCAATGCACAATGAAGGTTGTTGATGGCTTTATAGTTCAACTGGAATTTCTTAATGTCATCTTGTGTCTATTCAACTCGAGACTTGTCAACAGTTTCTTCTCCAGTTTTCTTTGTAGGTTTCCAAGGTCCATCCTGTATGATCTCCCACATTTCATAGTCGGTTGCACAGATGAAGTTCATCATACGGGACTTCCAGAATTGGTAATTAGTCCCATCAAAGAGAGGAGGACGGTTGATTGAATGTCCTTCAGCAGCTATGTTTAGACTTGATGAAGTTGCCTTCTTTGGATCACTCTTGCGACTGTCAGTCCGATCTACTTAAGAGCCAAGCTCTGATACCAATGTTTGGTCCACTTAGATGTGCTAGAGGGGGGTGAATAGCACTTTATCGATTTTTAAGTTCACTGAAAAACGTTAAAGACACTATTTCAGAATATATTAAAGTCACTATTGCAAAGCAGGGAAACAAACATTAAGTGAAGACAAGTGAAAGTAAGAGGATAAATATAAAGAAATTAACAACTGAATAGTGGAAAAGTAAAGAGATTGAGAGAAGATAAAACTGGAACGACGAAGAGAGAGACGGAAGATTGATGACACGTCGATTTATATAGGTTCGGCCTTTCACAGCTATGTCCTCTACCTTGGATACCCCACCAAGGATTTTCAATAGTCTTCTTTACGATTCTTGGACTCTTCAGGCATCGAAGACTTCATGGCATTCTTCTACATTAGTGTCCCTAATGCAGTATTCTTTTTAAGGATCTATAATGCTACAACCTTTCTCTATTGAAGACTTTACTGCACACTAAGTAGATATGTTAGCTTACATAATTAGGCTTATTTTGTTATCATCAAAAAAAGTCAGGGTTCAACATCATGTTTTGAGAGCTTTTATTGGCAAGTTTGTTGTTGTTTATTTTGATGATATACTTGTGTATAGCCGCAACTTAGAGGATCATATTGAGCATTTGAGATGTGTGTTAGATGTGCTTAGGGTTGAAAAGTTGTATGCTAACCTTAAGAAGTGCACCTTTTGCACAAATAAGCTTGTTTTCCTTGGGTTTGTGGTCTCTGCACAGGGTATAGAAGTTGATGAGGAGAAGATCAAAACCATCAAAGATTAGCCAACACCCACCAACGTTGGTCAAGTAAGATCATTGCATGGCTTAGCCGGATGCTATAGGAGGTTTGTTAAGGACTTTAGCACCTTGGCAGCACCTATAACAAGTGTGATGAAGAAGAATGCACCCTTCAAGTGGGGTAGAGAACAACAAGAAGCATTTGAGACTTTGAAGGACAAACTTACTAATGCTCCTTTGCTTGTTTTACCTAACTTTAACAATACTTTTGAGATTGAATGTGATGCATCAGGTGTAGGAGTTGGAGCTGTTCTAATGCAAGGTGGGGGACCCGTAGCCTATTTTAGTGAGAAATTGAATGGGGCTGTATTGAACTATCCAACCTATGACAAATAGTTGTATGCTCTTGTGAGAGCATTACAAACATGGCAACACTATCTTTGGCCTAAAGAGTTTGTGAGTCACACCGATCATGAAAGCTTGAAGTACTTGAAGGGCCAAAAAAGTTGAATAAGAGGCATGCTAAGTGGATTGAGTTCATTGAGTCCTTTCCTTATGTGGTGCGATATAAGCAAGGTAAAGAGAATGTTGTAGCCGATGCTTTATCAAGGAGGCGTGTCTTACTTTCCATGCTTGATTCTAAGTTTCTTGGATTGGAGTTTATTAAGGAATTATATGCTAGTGATACTTACTTTGGTGATATCTTTAAAGCATGTGAAAATTCTGGATTTGGGAAGTATTATAAGAATCTAGATTATGTATATCTACTTGTTCTTTGCGTTTTGTGCTTGTGAGGGAATCGCATGAAGGGGTTTTAATGGGTCAGTTTGGTGTTGATAGAACTTATGAAATATTGCATGAACACTTCTTTTGGCCTAAGATGCGATATGATGTATGAAAGCATGTTTCTAGTTGCATTGTTTGTTTGCAAGCTAAATCTACATCTAAACCTCATGGATTGTATACTCCTTTGCCTATTCCTCATGAACCATGGACACACATTAGCATGGATTTTGTGTTAGGGTTACCTCGTTATAGGAGAGGTAAAGATTCTGTTTTTGTTGTTGTTGATAGGTTTTCTAAGATGGCACACTTTATTGCATGTACTAAAACGGATGATGCCATTAATGTAGCTAATTTGTTCTTTAAGGAGATTTTTAGACTACATGGAATGCCTAGAAAAATTGTTTCTGATAGAGATGCTAAGTTCTTAAGTCACTTTTGGAGAACTTTGTGGGCTAATTTAGGTACTAAGTTGTTATTTTCAACTACTTGTCATCCTCAAATCAATGGCCAAACTGAAGTAGTTAATAAGACTTTGTCGACCTTGCTTAGGGCTTTGATTAAGAAGAACTTAAGAACTTGGGAGGACTGTTTGCCTCATGTTGAATTTGCATACAATATAAGCATACATAGTACTACTGGATTTTCACCTTTTGAAATTGTGTATGGCTTTAATCCTTTAACACCATTAGATTTGTTGAGTTTACCTTTGAATGTGCAAGTTGACATGGATGGACAAAGGAAGGCCGATTATGTTAGGGATCTTCATGCAAGGGTTCGAACTCAAATTGAGAAGAAAACACAACACTACGTGAAGAATGCTAACAAGGGGCACAAAGAGATCATCTTTGAACCTGGTGATTGGGTTTGGTTGCATCTAAGGAAGGAAAGGTTCCCTGAAAAGAGAAAGTCTAAGCTCTTACCTTGCGGAGATGGTCCATTCCAAGTCTTGGAGAGGATCAACAACAATCCCTACAAGCTAGATCTTCCTAGTGAATATGGCAATGTAAGTGCTACTTTTAATGTTTCAGACTTATCTTTGTTTGATAGTGATGCAGACTTGAGGACAAATCCTTTTCAAGGGAGAGGGGATGATGTGCCAAGGGCTTATCATGGTCTTGAAGAGCACAATGGAGATCATGGAGAGGATGAGCATGGGCTGCAAGGAGGCAAGGACAAGCTTAAAGATGATGGAGGATGCGCACAACTTGTTCCAAGCTCCAAGGAGTTGCCTAAAATGCCATTTGATCCTTTGAAGATGCCTTTAGCTCCGATGACTAGAGCAAGAGCTAAGAAGTTCAAAGATGCATTAACAAGCCTTGTTTGAAGTTATCTTGAAGACTTGAAGACCATTGAAGTGCAATTGAAAAGCTTTGATGAAGATTTGGGCTAGAATATTCCCATCGATTCCAAGCTCATTACCTTACTTGCAATCGATGGTTGATTATGATGCATTGTGTAATTCGGCCATCTTGGGCCTTAATTCTATCTTAGAATAGCTATTTAATTAGTCTAGATGACATTGGGTTGGGCCTTGTTTGACTAAGTCCAATCCTTGTTTACTTAAGTTATGTTATTTACTTTTCCTAGTAGGACAAGGAATAGGCTATTTCCTTGATACTTCCTTTAATTGTAAACCGCCCTAGCCTTGCAATTAATGCTAGGTCGGCTATCTAAGGAGGTTTATGCGTTGATCTTGTGCCTATATAAAGGCACCCATATCTCTTGTAAACATATGTTAAGTTTATCAAATAAAGTTGAGGTTTATTCACCCAATTGATTATCTTAGCTTCATTGTTCTAGTTTGAGCATACTTAGGGTTCTTCAATCTTGTAGAGTCCTAGCAAACAATTAGGTAGTGATTACTTGGTTGTTTGTGAATCTTGTGATCTTAGGTTGACAATTGCAGGTCTAATTGGAGATCTAAGGCCGACGAACGAAGATGGATTGCTTTGTGAAGGTCATCGACATACTCATCTAGAAGTTGAAGAAGTTCAAGTAGATCTTTCATCCAATACAACTAGATTCGTATCACATATAATAAAAAGCTGAAACCAAAGTCATTCAAAAATGGTGATTTGCTTTGGAAAACAGTGTTACCATTAGGGGTTAATGATTCTGAATATGGTAAATGGTCTCCTAATTGGGAAGGTCCTTTCCAATTTAATAAGATGTTAGGAGGAAATGCTTATCATTTACAGGACTTGGATGGAGTTGATCATCCTAGAAACATAAATGGTAAGTATCTTAAGTTGTATGTCCCTAGTGTATGGGATAATTTTGGAGAGGAGTAAAGGTGAATAATAGTTGACCTACAAGAAATTTGTAGTCAAATGATCCATATATATAAGAGAGAAATATACAAGAAAGTTGTAGTTTCAACAAGTCCCAAACAAACAAAACACAAAATTTGTTACATAAAGAAAAGGGGAATGTTACACAAAATAAAGAGATTGCAGAATAGAGAAAGTGTATCAGGTCAAGTGTGGCACTACAACAGCCATATCTCTTTCATCCAATTCTTCTTCTTCAATCATCATCTCATGTTGTTTAGTTCAAAGCTAAAATTAGCATATATGATTAATGAATTGAGTATTGAAAAGAGAAGTCAAAATCAAGTACCTCAGTGTTAGAATCAGGATGCTCTAGAGTGTGAGGGCTTTGAGGTTTAGGTTCTTCAGGAAGATCAAACAAAGGATGCTGTGGAGGACTTCCAACTTTTAAGATAAAGTTAGTCACAGGGATAACGTTATTGTTCAAATCTGTATCATCCATTAGAGCAAGGGAAGTAGTGCTCTGGGTACATATGAGTAAACCACATGGTTAATTCAATATAACATGTTTCTTAATTGCCAAATTGTAGAATAATGAATACTTACAACATAAATCAAACAGTTGGAGAGTACTTGATTAACAGATTGCCTTTTGAAGAAGGAAAATCCAGATTGGTTCCACCGAAAATAAAAGTTTGGATCAACTCCAATAGAGGGCTTAAAAGGAAATAATGTCCTTCTTACGCAAGATGTCATTGATGCATTGACAGATTGTTCCCTGATATTTTAACTGGAGAGAATCCAAAATTGGCAGTGAAGAAACTTGGAACTGGAATTCCTTGTTGCATTCCAAATTGCCTTAGAGCAAACTGAGGGGAATAAGTAACAAAGAATAGGAAAGGAGGCAGTAATCTGTGTCTATGATGACCTATTAAGTTTCTAGGACTTAAGTAAGAAGTCCAAGCATCAAGAAAAGAAAAGAAATCTGGATGGTTATCATCAAATTGCATATTAGCTGAGATGAAAAGGGGTTTGAATTTGTCATTGAGATGTTCATAGGGAATAAAGAAATCAGAAGTGGTGGGTTTAAAAGTATATAAATACATAATGACACCAGTGAAGGAAGGAAAAGTAGGATTAGCAAACAAATGACTCCTCAAGGTGTGGCTATCAAAAACAAGAGAAGGAAGCCTATAATACTGGTTTGATTGATGAAAGTACAAAGTAAACTAGACTTGGAATAACCATATTGGACTGTCACATTTAGTGTTACCCTTTTCCATCCTATCAACCAGGGTGTTCATACCCTTTTCCATCCTATCAATGGGGGAAGCTCTACTATTTTTCCTCGAGCTAATAATTCAGCCAAAGGAACAAAATCAAAACATGATTCAATGGGAATGTTGATCAGACCAAAATTATGCATCTTTTTATGGTCATTTTCCTATGCTTTTTGGGTATTTTATGCTTGTTATGCCTTATATTTGGTATATTTGTGTTTATAAGTGCTAAAATGAAGAAAAGTGCAAAATCACCAATTTTGTACCTTTTTGGAGCCTTTTTGGATGATTATTTACACAAATATTTTCCAAGGACAATTTGGATGAAGAATGGAGCCAATATGATCGTGATTGAAGAGCTTGAAGAGTCAATTTCATCATCATAAGATTGATTTTCAAGAGTTTGAAGCAAAGGAGCAAAGTTGAATTTCAAGGCAAGAAGACATGTCAAGAGGCGTTGAAGCACTGGAGCACATGGGGCGCGAGGCAAACCAGGTGGGGCGCCAAACTTGCCACATGGGCGCCCAGCGCCAGTCGGGCATGCCACCCAGCCACACTAGGCATTGTCGACCTGGGGCCTGAGGCCAACGCCCTGGGCGCACAAGCCATTGACATGGGTGCCCAGGGGGAGTTGGGGCCAGCCATGCACGCGCGCCAGACAGCCATCATGTGTCACTTCTCATTCAAGCTTCTCCAATTGTTTCCAGATTCGGCAACCCTTCTGTATTTTGGCTATAACTTTTGATCCAGAGCTCCGTTTGAGGAAAATGAGTAGGCGTTGGAAAGCTAACTCCAAGATCTACAACTTTTGTGTTTTGGTCGAAGCCCAGTTCGGACGTTTTCATGGACGAAATTGCCCCTAAAGTCAGCGGACAGAAAGTGTCTTGGGCCTTTCTTGCGGGATTGATCCAATTGAGCCCAAATTCTTATTTGGATTAGCTTCAAGGCTTGGAGAGCAGCCCAGCATGTCCTTAGGGTTTGTTTAGCTCTAAATTAACCCTAAGCCACCCTCTATAAATACCCTCTTAAGTCTAAAACCCTAGACACACCTAGAACAACTTACAACTCATATTCTTTTCTCTAGGTTTTTGCGATTTTGAGGAGGAGGAAGCCGCCCACCTCTTTGCTTTGTAAGTCTCTCATGGATTATCATGGAAGGAATGATGTGCCAAGGACTTATTATGGACTTGAAGACAAGCATGGAGAGCACGGAAAGGATGATCAAACCCTAGAGAAGGAAGCATGGAGAAGCTTAAAGGAGAGGATGGAATCGTAATTCACCAAGAAGATGCCATTAAGATGCCATTTGATCCTTTGAAGATGCCATTAGGTCCGATGACAAGAGCAAGAGCTAAGAGATTCAAGGATGCACTCATGGGCCTTGTTCAAACTCATCTTGAAGACTTGAAGACCATTGAAGTTCAATTTAAGAGCTTTGGTGATGATTTGGGCAAGAAATTACAAATCAATTACAAGTTCATTACTTTGCTTGCTATTGATTCTAGATGGCCGGATTGACATCATGGCATAAGCCCATTATCATTAGTTATCTTTGTTTGGGCTTAATTCTATCTTAGATTAGCTTATTTTTAAGTTTGGACCTTATTTGGATTGGGCCTTGGTTGACTAAGTCCAATCCTTGTTTAATTATGTCTTTATTTCCTTTTCCTAGTTGGGTTTGGACTAGTTTTTCCCTAGCCGTTATATTTGGACGAAAATTAGGATTTATTTTAGGATTTTGGTTGACCCCATCACTATATAAGGCCACCAATATCTCTTGTAAAAGTTGAAGTTGAGTTGATTAATAAAGTTGAGGTTTATACAACCAAATTGATTATCTTAGCTTCATTGTTCTAGTTTGAGCAAACTTAGGGTTCTTCAATCTTGTAGAGTCCTAGAAAGCAATTAGGTTGTGATTGCTTAATTGTTTGTGAATCTTGTGATCTTAAGAGTTCAATTGCATGTCTAATTGAGTGCTTAAGTCCGACAAAAGAGGAGGAATAACCTTGCGAAGGTCAATGACATACACATCTAGAAGTTGAAGAAGTTCAAGTCGACTTTGGTGGATATTCAAAGGGTAAATTTGAATCTAATAGAACTAGATTCGTATCATTTACTCCCATTTGATAGATCTTCCATAGATTCTGCAAGTGGAGGGGCTTTCATCGACAAGACTCCCACCAATGCTTGGACTTTGATCGAGAACATGGCCGCCAACATACAACAATTTGGTACTCGAGAGAGTTGTGCACAAAGAGATGGAAACATAAGAAGAATCAATGAAGTCTCAACCCATTCCTCTACATTGGAGCAACGAATTGAAGAAACAAATCAACAAGTGTGTCAAAGGTTTGTGGAATTTGTTCATTAGGACATCACACGGATAAGTGCCCTAGTTTGGTCGAAGATGATGTTGAAGAAGTCAATGCTTTAGGAATGCAAGAGGGATTTCAAAGGAAACAAGAACCATTTCCAAGAAGCTACAATTCTTATGGGAACCAAGGTGCTTACCAAGCAAGGCCAAACAACTATCCAAGGCAATCTTCACACTATTCTGAGGGAATGCAACAAATGAAGGAGACCATGGAGATCATCAAGAAACAATTAGGTCAATTGGCAAGTGGTGTGAGTGAGCTTAAAGCACAAGGCCAAAACAAGATCCCATCTCAAACCAAATTGCCCCCTAAGGAGAATGTGAATGCTATTACCTTGAGAAGTGGAATGGAGTTGGAAGAACCATATCCAACAAAGCCTACAATGGATGAAGGGACAAGCAAAAAGGAACAAGAATTGCATGTGCTAGTGAAGGAGATCAAGATTGAAGATGATGAAACCAAAGCCAAAGAAACTTCTGTGGTCAAGCCCAAATTGGATTCAAAGAAGGAACCTTTTCCAACCAATTCAAGGAAATCAATGAAAGAAGATGAAGATCAAGACATCTTGGATACTTTTCGAAAGGTCGAGGTCAACATCCCACTTCTTGATGCGATTCAACAAGTGCCAAGGTATGCAAAGCTTCTTAAGCAATTGTGTACAAACAAGAAAAGGTTTCAAGGTAAGTTGAATGTTGGAGCAACAGTTTCTGCTGTTTTGCAAAGACATTTACCTCCAAAATGCAAGGATCCTGGTATGTTTTCAATTACTTGTTCAGTTGGAAATACTATCATTGATAATGCTATGCTTGACTTAGGAGAATCTTTAAGTGTCATGCCTTATTCTTTCTATCAAACTTTAAAAATTTGTCCTTTAAAATACACCGATGTTGTTCTTCAATTGGCCTATGGATCTTTGGTGCATCCCAAAGGTGTGCTAGAGAATATTTTGATTAAAGTGCAACATTTAATTTTTCCTATTGATATTTTTGTTATGGAAATGGAAGAAGAAATTACAAGGGATCAATGCCCTCTTTTATTTGGAAGGCCTTTCCTAAGGACTTCTCACACCAAAATCGATGTTTTTGATGGCTCATTGACGATGGAGTTTGATGGTGATGTAATTCATCCAAAACTTTCATCAAATTTATCTTTGAAAACTAATGATTTTGTTTGTGTAGTGAAAAAGTGGGTAAAGAAAGAGTTAGGTACAACATTTTCAACCATGACAAGTGAGCAACTATCAAAGGGGAGGCAAAGGATTACAAGCTTTCGACAACGTAAGGATGAGAATTTCCACCTAGCTTGGGAGAGATTCAAGAAACTTTGTGTGATTGCCCTCAACATGGCATTTCACAACAAGTTTTGATCGAGTGCTTCTATCAAGGATTGGAAGTCGATGATCAACTTCTTGTGGATAGCACCAACAACATACCCTTGTGTGATCGTACTGCGAAGGACGCATATGAAGCATTGGAAGCTTTGACTCAAGCAATTGCACCTCCAAGTTGGATCAAGAAGAAGAACAAAGAGAAGCTTGGAGAAAGAGGCAAAATTTCCAACAACACGCGTGAAGATATCAACAAGGAATTGAAGGAAGCTCGAGAGAAGTTACTCAACATTGATGGAGCCATAATTGAACTTTTCAAAGCCATGAGTGACACTCTCAACATCACCGTGGAACTTTTGAAGGAGCACACTCAACGTTCCTTCACCAATGGAGAATAGTCCACGAGGATGTCTAGCCAAAGACATTAAATGAAGGCGCTAATTGGGAGGCAACCCAATACACTAACATCTATCCTTTTCTTTTGAATTTTCTTTTTCATAGTTATAGGTCATTTTGCATTTTCAATTCAAGCGAATCAATCACGCAATGGAGATAAGGAAAGGAAGCACACATGAAGAGCAATTGGAGCTTACACTTTGCAAAAATAGAGAAGCTTTCTTGAACTTCAATCTCATTTAATTTCCTATGTTTGATTGATTGATTGATGCATATCAATTAATTTTCTTGAATTGAATGTTTTTCCATGCATATTATCATTGTACAATTGTCTCATGCATCTCATACATATAGACTCTTAAGTGATAAGAACATAAGGTCAATCTTTTGATGGTCATCAATTGGAATTTTTGGTGAAAATCAAGTGTTTTTGGATTGAAGAAATTTGGAATAGGGTAAGATTTTTGGATGGTAATTGAGTTGAAGTTGGAATTGAGTTTGGTAGCAAAAATTGCAATTGGAAGCAAAAATGTGGAGCCAAGCCCGCACCCAGCTGGACAGCCCCAGCGCCCAGCCGCTAAGGCCAGCGTTGGAGGCTGATGCTGGCCGGGCGCCCAGGCGCTTTGTTCGAGCACCCAGCCAGATGGCTTGGGCTCCCAGGTGCCGCGGGCTATGCGCGGACAGCGCCACGCACCCATACTCATGCCGAGCCTTCCAACACTTACAACCCATCACCCATCTCAAACACTATAAATATCACCCAACACCCACTTCAAACCCTTCAACAGCCACCTTCATCCAAAACCCACTCAATTTTCTTTTCTCTTGTCTACATACACATATTCACTCACTTTAATCTTCAAATTTCACTACTTCATCACTTACAAATCATTTCTTTCATCTTTTCATCACCTCAAACACTTACCCATTAGATTATCCAACACTTTTTCCATCAAATCCATCAATTCTTCAAATTTTCAAATTTTGGGGAAAGTGGTTGTTTTTTGAAGTGATTAGAAGGGAGATAGGAGATAGTTTTGAAGTTGATTGGAGCATTTTAGAGCATTGGGGAGTGCTACATTGGATCTTAAAGAAATATTTTTCAAGAAACCCTACAAGGTAACTTAGTGCCCACCAAGTGTTCGAGAAAATGTCAAGAACAGTGAGAGCAAGAGCATCAATATCCCAAGCCGCACCAATTGAGGAGGAGACCACCATACAACCTTTCCTTAGTTTGCCGCCACCCATATTTGTTGATAATAAGTGTCAAGAGTGGTATGGAGCAAGGTATCACAACTCTTTCATTATAGAAAAAGTGCTTCCAACCAACATTGATCAAGAACTTGGAGTTAGCCTATTGTTTGTCAATAGAGGTTGGGGATCACTTCTTCAAGTAGATGGAAACTACTATCCCAATTTGGTGAAGCAATTCTATGCCAACATGGACAAGGAGCGTGAAGGTTATTCCTACAACATTAACACAATGGTCAAAGGTAAGTACATTGTAGTTGATGAGGAATACTTTTGTTGTTTACTTGATTTGAACAATGAGGGTACTATGTTCTATTTTACTTATGTAAATGGAGAGCAAAGGACCGCCACCGAGAGCACATGGAAAAGGGATGGTGTTTTAAGGAGGTTTGACATTCCTCTTGGTATGGATAGCCAAGGGAATAGAGAGGTAAGAGTTAAATACATGGAACCAAGGGATAGACTTATATGTTACTTATTGCATCATAATGTCATTCCTAGGAGTAGCAAGAAGCATAAACTTCGCATTGAAGACTTCTATATTGTAGACAAGCTTTGCCATGGACTAGGTCATTGTAATGGAATACCAATGGCTAGGTTGTTACTCTCAAGGATGGTTCATTCCTCACATGAAGATAAGGCATTTGTTTTCCCATTATTGATTAGCAAGATTTTGGTCAATGAAGGAGTTGAAGTTGATGGTGAATATTGCTTCAACAATGAAGATAATGTCATTGATGCGAATTGTTTAAGTCATTTGGGTTTAAGGAGGAGAGTTATTGCCAATGAGGTACATTGGTACAATGTGCAAAGAAGGACTTATGCACAAGGACTTGAACAATCACAAGGGACAAGACAACCTGATGCGCCAAGAGCTTATCATGGCTTAGAAGGACACATTAGAGCCAATGAAGATCATGGAGATGTCATCGATGCAAGCTTGGAGGAGCATGGAGAAGGAAGCACAAGTGACCGGCCATGCGACTTGGAGATCCGGCCACGCGACTTAGAGATGCCCGCGCAACACCGACCATGCGACATGGAGATGCCCGGCCATCACCGGCCACGCGACATGGCCATGCCCGGCCACACCCGGCCACATGACTCGGTCATGCCCAGCCACAACCGGCCATATGATCCTTTGGCTATGCTGTTGGGTCCAATAACAAGGGCTCGAGCTAAAAGGTTTAAGGAAGCTTTGGTGGGCTTTATAAGATCTCATCTTGAAGAATTGAAGACCATTGAAGACTCATTGGGCCTATTTGAAGATCACACAACAAGGAATATTCCAAACGATTCCATGTTGTGCACCATGTTATCCATCGATGAGCATTAGGCTTAGTATTGTGTATTTCGGCCATTGAGGCCTTTATTCTATCTTAGACTAGTTATTTATTTAGTTTAGAAGACATTGGGTTGGGCCTTGTTTGACTAAGTCCAATCCTTGCTTAATTATGTAATGTTATTTACTTTTCCTAGTAGGACAAGGAGTAGGCTATTTCCTTGTTCCTTCCTTTTAATTATGCCGCCCCTTATAGGATTAGGATTCGGGTTTGGAGTAGGTTATGCGCCAATCCCTCCCCTATATAAGGGCTCTTTTATCTTTTGTAAACATAAGTCAAGTTAATCAATAAAGTTGAGAGGTTTATACCCATATCGATTTCTTTGGCTTCATTGTTCTAGTTTGAGCAAACTTAGGGTTCTTCATCTTGTAGAGTCCTAGCAAGCAATTAGGTTGAGATAACTTAGTTGTTTGTGAATCTTGTGATCTTGAGAATTCAATTGCAGGTCTAATTGAGTGCTTAAGGCCGACGAAAGAGGAGGGATAACTTTGTGAAGATCATCGACATACAAGTCTAGGAGTTGAAGAAGTTCAAGTCGACTTTGGTGGATATTCAAAGGTTGGATTTGAATCTAATACAACTAGATTCGTATCAATTGGTAATCAGAGCATAGGTTGTCATCTTCAATCGGTAAATCTATCCTTCTATGCATCAATCATCACGTTTTCATCCATCACAACACACCCAAACACTCATCGCACCACCTTCTTGAAAAATTCAAAAATTCATAACCGATTCATCTTGCATCGTTTTGCTTTGAAATTTCAGATTTGAGTCCCTCATAACTAGTAGTTATATCGAAAAATATAAAAAAAATAAGCATGATGTTATCGATTCGTTTGAGCTCGGAAACTTGTGATTTTTGTTCTGGATTCGTTTGAGCTCGGAAAGCTATGAAATTTGAGCTTTAAACTTATTTTGGTGTGATCTTTCTGGGAAAAATATTGAAAAAAAATCAAAAAAATCTGTGCTGTTATCGATTTTTTCCAGGAACTAGGGTTCTTAGTTTGGGAAAATTGGGGATTAGGGTTTTCTTGTGCAATTGATCTAATTAGTTGCAATAACTCTAATTGATTGTGTAATTTAGATCCTTGGATTGCTTTTGCTGTTAATTGTGATTTGATTTTAAGAATTTCAGGATACAAACCCTATTGGATTCAAGTGGTACAAAATAGGAGACAAGTGGTACTAGGGTTTATGTTAATCGATTGATATTGTGATTGTGCTTGAAATTGAGTTTTTGTGCAGCAACTTTGGAGAAGAATTTCGACATAAGGAACCTGCATTAAGTGGTTTGGTTTGGTTTAAGATCACTTTTCCTTTGATTCACAAATAACTTTGCTACTAATTGTTTGTTCCTCAAGTAGGTCATGAGAAGAAAGGAGTGCTCTAGGAGTTGCTCTTATTAGGCCTATTGAAGCTAGTAAAAGGCAAATCTTGTGAGATCATTAAGAGAGTAGTGGACCGCCAATCCATAGGACTTGAATACAAACACGAGAGCACAAGTCAAAGGTATAAGCACACACACACTTGTGAGGATTTTTATCACTAATCTTTGTTTTTTTTTTGCAGGTATAATGGAAGGAGAACAAGAGCAACCAAACGTGGCTGCTATGTTGCAAACTATGATACAAAGAGTGGATACCATGATTGTGTTTCCTATGAGTAATTTTGTAGGAATTTGGAGAATGACTGTTGATATTCAAGTTATCAACAACAAGATATTAGCATGTCTCGAATTCAAGTTACTATATGCTAAATGGAGCGAATTCATTGAGTCTTTTCCTTATGTTGTGCGATACAAACAAGGTAAGGAGAATGTGGTAGCCGATGCTTTATCAAGGAGGTATGTCTTACTTTCCATACTTGATTCTAAGTTTCTTGGTTTTGAGTATATTAAGGAATTATATGCTAGTGATGTTTACTTTGGTGAAATATTTAAAGCATGCGAAAATTCTGGTTTTGGAAAGTATTATAAGCATGATGGATTTTTGTTTAAGGAATCTAGATTGTGTGTGCCTTCTTGTTCTTTGCGCATATTGCTCTTGAGGGAATCGCATGAAGGGGGTTTAATGGGTCACTTTGGAGTTGATAGAACTTATGACATATTGCATGAACACTTCTTTTGGCCTAAGATGCGACATGGTGTAGGAAAGTATGTTGCTAGTTGCATTGTTTGTTTGCAAGCTAAATCTACATCTAAACCGCATGGATTGTATACTCCTTTGCCTATTCCTCATGAACCATGGACTCATATTAGCATGGACTTTGTGTTAGGTTTACCTCGTTCTAGGAGAGGTAAAGATTCTATCTTTGTGGTTGATGATAGGTTTTCTAAGATGGCTCACTTTATTGCATGTACTAAAACGGATGATGCCATTAATGTAGCTAATTTGTTCTTTAAGGAAATTGTTAGACTACATGGAATGCCTAGGACGACTGTAAGTGATAGAGATGCTAAGTTTTTAAGTCACTTTTGGAGAACTTTATGGGCTAAGTTAGGCACTAAGTTGTTATTCTCTACTACTTGTCATCCTCAAACCGATGGTCAAACCGAGGTAGTTAATAGGACTTTGTCTACTTTGCTTAGGGCTTTAATTAAAAAGAACTTAAGAACTTGGGAGGATTGTCTACCTCATGTCGAATTTGCATATAATAGAAGCATACATAGCACCACTGGATATTCACCTTTTGAAACTGTGTATGGCTTTAATCCTTTAACCCCATTAGATTTGTTGAGTTTACCTTTGAGTGTGCAAGTCGACATGGATGGCAAAAGAAGGCCGATTATGTTAGAGAGCTTCATGCTAGGGTTCGAGCTCAAATTGAGAAGAAGACACAACACTACATGAAGAATGCTAACAAAGGGCGCAAGGAAGTCATCTTTAACCCGGGGATTGGGTTTGGTTGCATCTAAGGAAGGAGAGGTTCCCTGAAAAGAGAAAGTCTAAGCTCTTACCTCGTGGAGATGGTCCATTCCAAGTCTTGGAGAGGATCAACAACAACGCCTACAAGCTAGATCTTCCTAGTGAATATGGCAATGTAAGTGCTACTTTTAATGTTTCAGACTTATCCTTGTTTGATAGTGATGCAGATTTGAGGACAAATCCTTTTCAAGGGAGAGGGGATGATGCGCCAAGGGCTTATCATGGCTTAGAAGGACACATTGGAGCCAATGAAGATCAAGGAGATGTCATCGATGCTAGCGTGGAGGAGCATGGAGTTGGAGGCAAGAGTGACCGACCACCATCGCTTGGCGCACCAATCGG